>VHIU01000074.1:0-174898 GCA_010577795.1 Isatis tinctoria
CTGGTCTAGCTTATTGCGTTTCATCATGCAGCATGATACTGGTGAACAAGTTTGTTCTTTCCAGCTACAACTTTAATGCTGGCATATTCTTAATGTTATACCAGGTATGTTCCATGTGACTTCCCTAGCAGAGTGTATGATTTTTTTTGAATTATGTGTCAGTGAATTTGTCTGTGATGTTGCAGAATTTTGTCTCAGTGATCATTGTTGTGGCTTTGAGCTTAATGGGTCTAATAACAACGGAACCACTGACCTGGAGATTGATTAAGGTTTGGTTCCCCGTGAACGTGATATTTGTTGGCATGCTTATCACAAGCATGTTTAGGTAATGACTCTCTCTTTACACTATCTTAATCCGAATTTTCACTCCTTCGACGACATGAGATATCTTAAAATTGTTTGGCAGAACAAGACTACTGAAAGATTACTTGTCAAGACTATTTGGAGAGCCATTATTGTTGTGACTATTAATGCTAACAATATGAAAATGTTTAATTCATGTCATGTTTTTTTCGCTATTAGAGTCAAACTTTACAGTAAAATGAGCATTGCATAACCTGTGGAGTTGGTACTTGGTAGATAGCTTTACCATTCTAAACTGAGATAATCGGTTTTATTCTGGATTTCAGCCAATGTTTTTGTATCTTATAGGACCACATTTGAAGTGTTTTGATTGTGTGTTTCAACAACATTCTTTCTTTGGCAGTCTGAAATACATCAACGTAGCAATGGTCACTGTCCTGAAGAATGTCACTAACGTAATAACAGCAGTTGGTGAGATGTATCTGTTCAATAAGCATCATGACAACAGAGTGTGGCTTGCTCTCTTCTTAATGGTACGTTTGTACACTTTAAAAGTGTTCCAAACTGAATCTGTACGTTAGCCTTCGAGAAAGATTTTCAGTGGAGTTTGTGAAAGATAGCTTTGTTGAACAACGATTCTAATACTTGGATTCACCTATAGAAACAGTCTGCGAGTGAGAGCCAATCATGTTTTATTCATGGCCACTCATTGTTATAAAGATAATATTTTGCTGGATGTAGTCTGATGATAGGTTCTTCCCCTCCTCAATGCAGATAATTTCTGCAGTATCTGGAGGAATAACAGATCTATCTTTCAATGCCGTTGGCTATGCTTGGCAAATTGCTAATTGCTTCTTAACTGCATCATACTCTGTGAGTAAACATTTGATCACACATATGAAAAAAGAAGAGCACATTAAACATGTTTTTGCGTCAAACAGTACATGCTTTCTGTTTGTGACTAAATAGTTCTTCTCTATATTCATGAGTACGTTCCTTTCTTGATTTTGAAGATGCTCATGAGATGCAATGAAATCAGCTACTATATTTATTTTGGTTACATATATATTTTTTCTTTTTTTTGCAGCTGACATTGAGAAAGACCATGGATACGGCCAAGCAAGTTACTCAATCTGGAAACTTGAACGAGTTCTCCATGGTCTTGCTTAATAACACGCTCTCATTACCTCTTGGCCTTATTCTTTCTTTCGCTTTCAACGAGATGGATTATCTGCATAACACGTGAGTTACTTCCTGTGCTCTTTTCCTGTCAAATAGTAAATGGTTTGTGTTAACAAAGTGGCTGTCGTATTATGTTTTTGTGCAGGCCACTTCTGCGATTGCCAGGTTTCTGGATGGTCATGACACTCAGTGGACTTCTAGGTCTTGCCATTAGCTTCACTTCAATGTGGTTTCTTCATCAAACCGGAGCTACAACATACAGGTAAGAAATTAGACACTAAAGTGCAGTTTCAAACTGTGTACTTCTTGCTTCATCTTGTGTTTTATGCAATTTCACAGCTTGGTGGGATCACTAAACAAGATACCTTTGTCTATTGCGGGGATCGTTCTTTTCAATGTACCGACAAGTTTGCAGAACTCAGCAAGCATACTCTTTGGTAAGCATTCTCTCGGGTTCCATTGTCAGCTACACATATCTCTCGTGCTGTGCATTAACCTGAGAGAGGCTTGTTTGGTCTTACAGGTCTTGTGGCTGGAGTTGTCTTTGCCAGAGCCAAAATGAGGGAGAAGTCCTAGAACATTAGTATTGGGTTTACACCCAAAAAAATTAAGCTTCCCCAATTCAATTGTTGTGGATTAGAATTGGGTTTACACCCTCATAAACTATAGTGAAAAATCTGTGTTTTGTGAGTAGCTATAAAATTAACGTACTTGCCGGACTCTATGACTAGTGACAAGACTTGTAGTGAAGTATTAAATGAATGTATTGATTATTGGGTAGTAAAAGAGAGGAGAATCTTATATTGCTTGACAGATAGATTTTTTTTTTGTATTTGGATTTTTCTTTAACACTGTTAAGTTCATCAGAGAGAATCTTACTGTCTCCAGCGTCAGTGACCTGATCAAAACCCAACTTCCTAAATTCTTTCACAGCCATTAGAAGAGCTACTGCTTCTAGTGGAGTTGAAATAGGAACACTTTGTAAAAAAAAAAATGGAAAAAAAAGAAATCTTTTAAAACATCTTATATAAAGAGATATGAGTACATGTATTCAAAATAGTTATTTCCAGATAATGCATATCCACACAACAAGTAGAAACTCATAGAATTACTCTCAAAGCCATATACCAGTTCAAAGTTTTTCTTTGAGGAAATAGTTCAAAACGGGTTATTTGAAAACATTAATGTAAATGACCCTCTGCTACAATTTCCACAAAAAAATGGCCAAAATGACATTTTTTGAAAAAAGTGTGTTGTCCATTTTCAAAGCAGTAATTTTGACCAAATTTTTTTAGCAGATGGTCATTTTAAACAATAAGGTCTCCAAAATGTCACTATAACAAAGGCTTTTATTTCACACATAAGCTTCTGTTTGACCCTGCTCCAATAGGTATCTTAAATTTTGGGGAAAATGTCATTTAAAGCATGAACTTACAAAAAATGTCATTTAAAGCATGAATTTTGGGTGATGCCAAATAAATCATGAACTTTAGTTGACTATTTATTTAAAGCATCAAGTTTCTTTGACTATGCCAAAATGAGCATGATGTTAATTTATTTAACGGAACTATTAACCGACGTTAATGCACTGTTACCATCCTCTGTTAATCACAACACGACGTCGTATTAGTTTTGGAAAAATGTCATTTAAAGCACAAACTTTCAAATTTGGGCCATTTAAAGCGTGAATTTTCAAAATGAGACCATTTAAAGCATGAACTTTTGATATCGGTATTTTAAACATGGACTATCATTGTTTTTATAAGCATTATGTTTTGTTAAGTCAGCCAAAATAAATATGGAGTTACCACATTGAACATAACTTTTAATATGTGTTAAATGAGCGGTTAAACAACAACATCTTTTGATTCCTATTTTCAGCGTACCACTCCAATAATTCTTTATGAGCACTGCTTACCGGTGAAACCAAAAAAAAAAAGATTTAAACCATAGAAATTGAAAAAAAAAAAAAAACAGATATTCAGATGGTGAAAACTAACCTAAGTGTTCATAAGAAGTTTCATTTATGTCTTGAGTTTCTTAAGTATCAACTTGAAAATATATATTTGAAAACGTGTATAAATGAAAATGAAATTGTTATTCTTCAACCCGAGGCTTTATACCGTTGTATCATTAATATCTAAAAATATAATGAGACGAAGAAGAGATATATTCTTGATTTTACAAATCAACGATAGTCCATTATTAAAATACCGATATCAAAAGTTCATGCTTTAAATGGCCTCAGTTTGAAAGTTCATGCTTTAAATGGTCTGAGTTTGAAAGTTCATGTTTTAAATGATCTCAATTTAAAAGTTTTTGCTTTAAATGACATTTTCCAAAACTAATACGACGTCGTTTTGTGATTAATGGAGGATGGTAACAGTGCATTAACGTCGGTTAATAGCTCCGTAAATTAGTTAACGTCATGTTCATTTTGGCTTAGTCAAAGAAACTTGATGCTTTAAATAAATAGTCTACGAAAGTTCATGATTTATTTGACATATGTCAAAGTTCATACTTTAAATAACATTTTTTGTAAGTTCATGCTTTAAATGACATTTTTCCCCTTAAATTTTATACCTACAGGACTAAGCTTTTATTTGACTCTGGTCCAATAGGTATCTTAAACTTTAAACATATTTTCTTTATTTATTTTACATTTTAAACTAATTGAATATGTTTTTATCTTAAATAATAAATTAAACAATAAAAATATTTTATTTTTATGAAAAAATATGTAAAAACAATAGTTCTATAATATTATTAGGCTTTTGATATTATGGTCATCAGATTGTTTTTGTTCATTTTTGATATCAATCTATTCAATATATATTATTTATAGACAAAAATATGTCAAACGACAAATTTTTTCAAAAGTTTAATTGATATATATATATATATATATCTTAATTATTTATAATATTTATTATATATATATTCTTAAATTGATACATTTTAAAAGTTATTAAACATATATTTTATGAAATATGTTATAACCAGTCAAACTAGAATGAACCGTGACCTATATACCTATCCAGTTTGGGTGTTGGTTAAAATTTTAAAACATTGCCTAAAAGTAAAAAAAAAAAATTAAACCGATTGCTCATTTGTGGTTGTTTATACCTTTCAAGAGCTACGGAAGAAATGCCAGCATTAAAATTCCGTTAGGCTGGGATGACAAATCTGATTTGACGCCCCTGTATTCAACAACATCAAACTCAGTTGAGGGGTTCTTGTCTCTGAATCCATGGATCTTATACCAGGATGAGGCAACAAAGAAGAAGATAATTGGCTGCTACTAGACAAACTGCTTTTCTTTCGCTGTAGATTTTGCCGGAACTATAGTGAAGATATACCGATTGAAACTTGAAAGTAAAATCTGACAATCAAAGCGCAATCAGAAGCCATGTGCTTGCATTTCAGGTACATAATATTGAATGAAACCTATTCGTTTATCATTTATTTTCATTCATAAAACATCAATTCCTTAACATCTGATTTTCGTGATTTACAGCACGAGAAAAATACAGAAATATGTTTCACAAAAAGAATCATTCTTTCTAAAATGATGTCATTCTTTGTTGCTCATATGTGCAAGTTCATCATTGTCTTTATTAATATCATAATCACTGGAAACATAATGGTATAATCATTTGTTAGTGTCATGGTATTAATTATATAATCATATTGATTGTGTCAAACATCTTCCAAAAATATCACATAAGTTTAATGATATCTATACTATAGTTGTTCTGAAATTCTAGGAAAAAAATGAAGAAAAATAGAAGGAAAAACAAAAATAAAACATAAGCAAAACATAAGGAAAACATAAGGAAAAAAAACAAAAAGAAAAAAGAAACTAAATAAAAGCAGTAACAAGAAATTGTTAAACCAACAATCATGAAGAACATTTTCTATTACTTAACATCAGATATAACTATTTTTTTATAAGCATATTTTTGTAAAGATTTAATATGTTTTCAAGAAATCTAAAACTAAAAACATGAACACAATCATCATTGAGTAACTAAACATGTAAATATAATAATAAATGAGTATCTCAGAACATAAATAACTTTTCATTTGAAATACTATTAAGATACTCATTAATTATAATACTGATATTTTTAATATAATATTTTTAAGAACCTTGATAAGATAACAAAAAGATTTTGTTATTCATACAAGTTTTGCTGACACCTATTTTTTAGTTGACATAAAAATTTCCTTAACAATCAAAATATAATAAAGAGTGAATTATCTCAATATTAATGGCTGAGTAAATTCACTCTCTATTATTATTACTAAATACTAACATATATATTATATAAATAAATATTTATTTTTAACATAGTTTTCCCTAGAACTTAATTAAAACAAAAACGAAATTAAAAAAATATTAGACCGAAAAAATAATTTACTATATATGTTGGTATTAGTTTTATTTCTTAAACTGGTGAAAAAAATAAAATATTTTGGGGATTATGATTTTCTATGTTAGTATAATCATGAATTTTTTTATGGTTTGAGAATACAAAGAATTTGTTGTGCTTCTTAATTTTAATAATTTTTTGGAATGATCTTTTAAAAAACATGGGATTCTCCCTGAAATAAACACACAACCCACATCCGGTATTTCTAGAGAATCGCTGCCATGGAAAACCTCTCGTATCGCATCTCGGTAACGTAGTCGTGAAAGGCAGTCCCATCATGGTGCCAAGTACTTCCGTGGGCAACACTAGACACCATTCCACGTAGCTACTGATATCTCCCTCAGTGTGCTGTCATGCTTAGCGCCAATCCGAACTTCGCAGCATCTTCTATGAGTTGACGCAGTGATACACCACTTTGAAGCAGTTTTATAAATAACTAAAAACAAAACAAAAAAGTAAAATAAAAACAAAAGAAACAAAAACCAAAAAGAAAAAAAAATCTCATATGGTATAAGGTATATCAATATGTAACAAATTTAACAGGTTTTGTCATAGCTTTGTAACAAATAAACAAAACTTCTCATATGATCTTACTTTCCTAAACTCTATGACTTTTTGTCATGGCTTTGTAATATTTTCTCCTGCGATATAAATAGAAAGCCCTTTTTCAAAACAGAAAAACAAATAAACAGGATTTTATTCAAGGAAATGAACTTTCATCCGAATCAAAAGATGGTGAATAAAAGGAGAATGAATGAGGAGGAAGGGTTTCTATCCAACCATCTTTGTCTAAAAATGTCCGAGGGTTTGTATAATAAGATATATCTTGAGCAGACAGATTCTTCTCCCACGACACTCTTCCTTCCTTCTGTGCTCCTGGCCCATTGCAGTTTACTTCCACATATGTTATTTTCTCCCTGATTTTTTTTCCAATTAAGAAAATGTTGTTAACATACATATACATACATTGGAATAGTTTGGAAAATCATTTTACAAATATATGTGCACCAGTAGTTGGTGTTAATGCCGCCACTATATATATTCCAAGTAAAAGAGAGGAAGTGTGTACTTACACATGTGCTGAATATGCCCAAGGATCCCAGCCTTGACTAACAATAACATCAGCCATGTTAGTATTACAAAAGAGCACTCTCGAGTAGCTTCGGTAAGCTCTTCCGAGGAACGCCTTACCAACTCCAACAATGGAGCATCCATTGAACACAAACCCACTTGTGTCCTGCTCGTTTTCCCTACCTTGTGCGGTTATGTATCCCGCTATCAAACCTCCGCTCACCTGATCTTCCTTTGTTTTTGTTGTCACTCCCAACACTTCTATCACGCAACTCTGCACACACATTCACATATATTACCTGGGTGATTGGTTAGGGTGTATGAGTTATCTACACTTTAAATTTGATCAAAAGCCTTTGAAATTATCAATCACGTTGTAAATTGATTTCTAAAGCTACAGCAAAAAAAAAAACTCTATAAACCTTATTTACTAAAGCAATATTTTCAAGATTGTAGGAAGAAAAGAAGGCTGTAGATTTTTTTTTTGTTCTTTTTCTCCTTTAATTTTTAAAACTACAGTAGATACAACTACAACAAATATATTTACATCAAAAATTCTACAGCAAATAGTTTACAGCTACCGTTCAACCAATCATTCCCTTAATGTTTTACATTGGTTAGATTTACCATTTACTTAGATGTGCAAGCGGTGATTATAGATAATCCCAATTGTTATTTTGTTTTTAAGAAGATTAAGTATGTACATTACATATTACTTGAGATTTATATTATTTTTACAATATTTAGTGTCTTTTTACAACATTAAGTTGTACTTAAGAAATTAGCTATGGAAGCAAGCAAGATGTTTGTTAGTTATATATATTTTGACAGAGATTAGATGATTTTACATTTTTATTTTCATATTTAATTAGTATTTTTATGTAAACATGTAAATTTTAAATAAAGGTTAGAATTTAAAATTTAATAATTTACAATTTTTTTGTTAACACATCAATTTTTGGTAAATTAGAAGTCCCCATAAAATGAACATATTATGGAAAAAATTCAGTTGTATCGTAACAATTAACTGAAAAACGTAAACCATAGAATATTAAAATTTTGTATTTTGCCATTAACTAAATTGTTTTCTCTATTTATCTAATGTCTCTCCAAATTTTTCCATTTACCTAAGTCTGATCTTTTTATAAAAAAAATCTAAAAAAATTAAGATATCCCCGGCCACTTATACGTTACTCACTTATACGTTACTTTGTACTTTTATTAACAGTCTAGCAGACATTTATTCCCTTATTAATTATCAGATCATAAATTTACTGCACTTACTGGTTCATGTGAAGCTAATTTTTTTTTTTTAACTAGTATTTTATCATACCTTGAATATCATATATATATAGATATATATATATATATATATATATATATATATATACTGCATTTACTAAAGACTTTTGGTAGTGGCTAAAGCCGCTTAACCTTCACTTGATTTCTCACCGCACAAACTAGCTAGCACAAACTCTACAGTCTATACACACATGCATGTTTATATACTTATATATAAACACGGATCTAGTACTTACGTAAAATCATATGCAATGATTACGAATACCCAAAGCAATATATGTAGCAGTTGGCTTAGATGGGTTGTGCCACGGACCAAGCATGATTTTCACGTGTAGTAATCTACGACTACATGCAATAATATACATATGAGAGATTATGAGAGAGAAATGAGATTACTTGGTATATAGATTGGCCTCCTCCCCAGATGAAATCAATCACTCCTTTGATGTGACATTGTTGGAAGTAGTGGCGGCCGAATATATCACCAATCGTGTCTTGGATACTGAAGAAAACGCAACCGAAGAATGCTGCCTTGTCTGCTGCTAATACAATCGCAGGAGCTACTTTTATCTTACCATAAGGTGTCATAGGCTTATCCTGATTACATGTGTTCTGCATCAAAATTGTTCAATGTAATCTAGTCTTAAAGTATTCAAAACAAACTTCTAAAGTCACAAAAGATTATACTTAATAGATGCACATTAGCTAACCTTAAATGTTATATTGACAGCGACGAAAAATTCAGCTAACAACCTGAAAGTAGCACTCGGAATGGATTTGCCAGCATCGTTATACTGAATGATCGTTTCTGATGCTTTACTTCCTTCCATTAGTATATATGTCTTATCTATCGGAACTACTACTTTTTCGCTGCATCGATCAACAAACACATATATATAACTGAGTAACTATGTAAAACGTGTAATGAGAGAATTAAGATTATGACACTTACTTGTAGATTCCTTCTTTGATAAAGATTTTGATCCAATGGTTGTTACCGGAGGGAATTGCGTCGATGGCCGATTGAATGGTTTTGAAGTCACGATTACCAGAATGATCTACCATAATAGTTCTTAAGATCTTGTCGTTGATATCTTTTAGATTACTGTTACCTTCAAAAGCATGAGAAATGATGTGTGACGACGACTTAGTCGTCACATACAATAACGAGAGAGCAAAAACACGTAAAAGATATTCCATTGATACACCAAACGTTTTCAAGCAGTTAATGTTTGTATTGAAATGTTATCTCCGAATGGTCTTTCGATGGTACTTTTTAATTAATTATTGTAAATGTATCCACTTTAAATGCATCCACGTTTTACTTCCTTCAACCAAATCCACTTTAATTTGCAAGTTTGTTTAAAAGGCGTTTTCCATTACTACAAAGTTCGTAAGCCAAAAGACACAATCTTATAAATTAATAAATATTTTAACAAGTGTGTCAATATTTCATGAATTTAAGAAATCAGTGTTAGAAATTAATTCAATTTCAATTATTTCTTCTTTTCAACATTTAATTTCAATTGTTTCAGAAAATATATATCAACTTTACTTTTAAAGAGCGTTATTATAAAAAAAATTCAAAGTTTTTTTTTTTTATCTCAATCTTTACTTTTGACCAAAAATTATGATATAGGAACAGAAAAAAAAAATCATGTGATTCTCTTCTAAACTGGTTTTTTTGACTTATGGAAGTGAAGTGACGGTGGTCAATGGTCTTACATGAGGATGACTGTCTAACTGAGACACGATCTCGCGTTGGTCAGTGATTTTTTTTTCTGGATTGGAATTCCATAAATAGTTAGGATCCGAGAAGATCAAAAAACAGATTCTAACATGTTCCTTTTTGTTTAGTTTGTCTATTTTCTGATGAATAATAAGGACTATTTAACAAGAACAGATTATCTGAGCATTTATATCCATGATAACTTAAAGAATATCTTAAACAAAATGAAAAATTAATAATTTTTAACAAAACTTATTTAACTAATTAAATTTTATATTGTAAAAATTAATAAAACCAATTGATGATTAACAAATGGATTATTGGGATTCTCATAAATTTCTCAATTTTTCTCATTTGAACTCTTTTTCATCCTCTATCTTCTTTTTCTATTATTTTAATTTTTTAATTATGAAATACTCACACTAAATACCTACCACATATTTTTCAAAAGAGATACTCTCATATCTATTTCAACATGCAGTGGCTGCAGTTTTTTTTCATCCGGTTAAATATTGAAAACTGAAATAACAGAGTAAAACATCGTCACAACTCAATACATAATACAATACGCCATAGGAAAACAGCGGCTGCGGATCTAGAACATATATATATATATATATATGAGAAGCACAATATAATGATTTTGAACTAAAATTTATTTTACTAAAATTTTGTTTGATATTGTTATACTAATATTCTTTAATTCTTATCACTAAAAAGAACAATAGAAAGGCAATATCAATAAACATATAGAAAAGAAAAAGTCTATATATATATATGTTAATATGTGTATCATACATATGTATAGTTAAATACATTTTGGAAAATTAGCATCTATAATAACAACTAAAAACAAAGAAACCCAAGAATTTAGGGAACAAATAAACATTTTAGAAGGATTTAATTTGTTCCCTGACATTTTGTTTCCAGGGTTTAGATTTTCTCTTAACCTTTTTACAGTGACCGTAATTTATCTTTTTCATGATTAGGTATGTTCAGCTGCAATGAATTTGTTGTCTGGAGTCCTGTTTCTAGTTATTTCCTCTGTCCATGGCTTTTAAGTGTTTGTGAGTTGTTGCTTGTTTGCAGCCAAGACTAATTTAGTCATCCTTGTTGTTTCTCTTCTTAGGGGATTTCTTTATACTTGTGCAAGAATATGAAAACATGGGAGATTAATCTTCTTAGGGTATTTGTTTAAGCATCAACATTGCAATGCAAGAAAAGCTACAAGTCAGTTGATGAAGGTCGAATAATTGAGTTTAACACTTTAAATTGATTACTTAAAGTACCATTTTCTGTAGTGAAGTATGAGGTAAAAAAAAAAACCAAAAAAGAAGAAGAAACATACATAAATGATATTTATAGCACATCATATTCCTACAAGCCTATAGCATCAAGAAGCTCTGAATGCTTAGAAACTGTGACAAGCGAGTTCGCCACAATGGCACCACTAGCAGCCACGGCAGGAACGCCAATCCCAGGAAAGGTCGAGTCACCACAACACATAAGCTGCGGAATGGGAGTTGAATGGCCAGGAAACGTACCTTTCCCTGCCTCTATCGCAGCCCCATATGTTCCTCTATTCCTCCTAAGAAACCTCTGATGCGTCAATGGCGTTCCCACCAAACTCACCTCACACTTCTCCCTCTTGAACCCTGGCCCTAACGCCCGCTCCACAGCTTTCCACAGCACCTGATCACACCAATGGAACCGTCACGTTTTTGTTGAGACCAGACGACTCAAAAGCTTAAAGTGAATGGTTTACCTCGGACCGTTGTGATTTGAGTTCCTTGTACTCGGCACTTCTCCTGTCAAGACCTTCCCAGAGACTGTAAGGTTCGGTTCCAGGCATGTATGCGTGCAGAACATGTTTCCCCGGTGGTGCAAGGTTCGGGCTAAGAACGCTAGGGACTGATATCAGAACCACATTCTGGTCAGCATCCACACCACGGTCCCAGTCGTTCACAACAATATGATGAATCTCAAGGTCATCTGCGATTCCTTGTTCCTGTTCCATTAAGAAACACTCAAAAACAAACACACAAAGCTGAAACGTTTCTTTTCTGTTTATACCTTTGCATCGAATCCCAAGTGAAGATGCATGAATGATTCACACTGAGGCGTTGTCTCCACACCGTTAACGTATGAATCTGGGAGAGCTCCTGGAGGTAAGAGCTTTAACGTGTCCCACATTGATGCGTTGCTGACTACAGCTTTTCTAGCTCGAACGAACTGAATCATTCCCATAACGAAACGAGTAAATTTCTGAAACTCTTCATATCACAAAGACTGAAAATGACTTAAGTAAATTCATAAAACTCTTCATACTTGACCGTTCCTTAGCTTGACACCAACGGCTCTACCATTCTCGATGACAATGTTCTCGACATGGCTTTTAAGAGACAAACGTCCACCAAACTTCTCCAAGCCACGGACAAGCGCCTCAACCACTGCACCACTTCCATCAATAGGATACTCCAATGAGCAGCCTGGCTTGTACCATTCCGCGAACATGTAGATCTGCACACATCAGAAGTAACTAGTCTTGTCTCTTTTGTCCATCGGGTTGGGAAACATTTTGTTGATGGTTCTGACAAATAGTAATGAACATAAGATTGCGGTTTCTATTACCATCTCTGCTGAAAGAATGCCATCAGATTTGACCCCAGCGAGAAGGAACGCAAGAAGATCAATCCAGTTTCGTATAAACGGGTCTTTCAACTCCAAAGAATCAACGATCTCCTTGAATGGACGGAGAAGCTTCGTGGCTCCCAACGCTCCTTGAGGACCCATTTTGATGAAAGATTTCAAGAGAGAAGGAGCATATCTAACAAGAGACAAACAACCATATTAAAACAATCACCTAGAAGAAGATGACAATATGTGAATCTATTCATATACTACCTAGCAGCAGCCGTGGAGAGAACACCAAGATCACCACGAATAGACAATGGTGGTAATGCCATAGCAGCAGAAGACAGAGGGAGTATTGCTCCCTGCAGGTTTCATAATCATGTGGTTATTAGACCAATATCTCACGAGTACATGTCATATATATTGACACATAGTCACCCACAAGAAGCTTTTCCCATTCTTGGACCGCGTTAGGACCAGCATATATCTCTAGATCCTAAAGAAAACAACAACACTGAAGAAGATCAGAGATACATTATTATATAAAAGTCACTGCAAAGCTTAAACCTTTTTATCAACCTTAAAGAAATCAGTAGGACCAATGCGTGACAAGAAATCTCCTTCTGGTAAGTAAACCATCCAAGAATCATACTTGACACATGGAAGTGATTCACCTAAAGCATCTAGAACCTGAAACCAATGCATAAGAACAATCTCCAAAGATAGAACAACAAATAAAACAAAAGAATAAAAAAATAGAGAAACATTTTTACTTGAGCAAGAGGGTTTGCTTGAGGGCCTCGTGATTGTAATCCAGAGAACAGAGACGGACCAGAGTCAAACTTGTAACCTTTGCTCTCAAAGGAGTGAGCAGCGCCACCAGGAAGGTCATGACTCTCGAGGACAAGCACATCTTGATTATATCTAGCTAACAATGCACCACAACATAATCCTCCTATGCCACTTCCAATAACCACAACATCTGCTTCAGGCTCCCCTAAAAGACACAACCATACAGTAAAATAAATTACATTTTCAAAAGCATATATAAAGCGATGACCAACAGAATAACTCAGGACATAGAAAGTTAGAAACTTGCTAACTGGTCACTTAGACAACTAGGTCAGGTTTCTTTTTACTTACATTACAAACAACAAAGTTGCAGTTTTTGAAAGATTCTTACATAATTGAAACGCATAAGAAACTTGGTATGATTTCAGCTAAAGCTCGAGTTTTGTTTCTTTAGGATCTTACTAGATTGATGCGTTACAGTTTCACCTTCATTGTTGTGAACTAAACTGAAAAAAATAACGAAAAGAGAGAGAGAGAGTTAGAACCAGCGAAAGATTTCTTGATGGGGAGATTGCCATTGGAAGAGGTTGAAGAAGAAGAAGACGACCGTATGAAGGACGATCTGATCGTTGGGCGTTTAAAGTTAGAGAGAAACGGTGACTGAAGTGTCCAACCGCAGAAATGAGCGGCCATTGGAGGAGAAAAGAGAGAGGAGCTATGTGTCTCCCTGTGTGTGGATTTGGCGGGCTCATTGTTCTTTCCTTTGTGATGGAGAGAGAGACTTGTTAGAGGCCTTAAACAAGCCACGTATAGGCAAGGCACCAGCTTTCTTCTCCCCTTTTCATATTTAGATATATAAATACAATAATAGTCAATGGAAGCATGGGCTAAATTAGGATGGCCCATTTACTAGCCCAATTACCATAATTGACAAAAGTGAAGCAAAACTTGTTTTCTTTTAAAACAAGAATTTCATGTAAATCTTGTTGTAATTTCTAAATAATTTTATTATCAATAGTCCATGTAAATCTTGTTGTAATTTCTAAATAATTACCAAGATGGTTGACAAAAAAAAAACAAAAAAAATTCTAAAGATTTCTTTGGCAAGTATCTTTAAAATTTCTATGTTTTTATTTATTTTGTAAGCATTGTTTTCAAATATCTTTATTTGATAAAATCTGTTTGAGATCGTCTTTAACTTTATATGTATGTCGAATATTTCACTAAATTCAGCATAAAAACCATTCTAAGCAAACTATTTCTTTTAACATTGTGTCTCCTGGAAATGAAGGAATCTTATCAACAATTCTTTTTAATAAAAAATTTTGAAAGCTAAATAAGAAAGTGGTTATGTAAAAAAAAAAAAAAAGTTGAATAACATATATTTGTTTTTAATCATTTTTATTAGTTAAGCCTTTTATGTTGTATTCCAAAAAGCTATCATATCAAGTTCAATTTTTTCTTCTTTTTTGTTTAGATTTTCTATATTAACTTTCATTTTATTTTGAAAAATACGATTTTTATAAAATAGTTGTAAAGAAAATTTATGAGCATAATTTTTCTTCTTTAGTAAACTCCTTTAATTTTTCAAAGATATAGCTAAGATATCAAGTTAATTTGTTTTCATATGATCCTTCCTTTTGTTAAAGGCATCAAATTGAACCTTTGATGTTCAGAAACAAATATCTATATTTTACAAGCACACAAAATCAAAGAACAAAGAAGAAGTCGATGAATAGAAATTATTTTACAAAAAAAAATTGACCTAACACTAAAGGAACAATTTCTCTAGAGCCTCCAACGGCGAGGTCACCAAGAAAATTACAATGATCTGTCAAAATTACATTGTTGAAGCATATATTTCCTGTACATATACTTCAATATTTCCAATGCCTGTATGTATAATAAACCCATGGTATGATCTGATACACACACACCTGTCAAATGCAAAAAGGTTAAACCTCATCACCATTGTAGTAGCCTTCCAAATGGTTGCATATCACGTGAACTGTGATTTACGACTTTTAATTTTTTCCCTTTTGTTAAGCAGAATACTTGTTTATAAAAAATCTCTCCAAGTATGATTAATCAATCATCTACAAGAATCAATTAGCAAGAAAGATTCATCGTCTAAAGCAAAAGAAATCACAAAATTGTGCTAATACCCATCAGACATGTTAATCATCTCTTATGAAATATGACTTATAATAACAATTTCAAAGCATAAAACTTTACTAATTCCCATCAGTCAGCTTTGCATCACTCAAGTGTTCAATCTATCACATTTTAGTATTCTAATGTAATCCAAAACCATAATGTACATTGCTAACAACTCCTGCAGCGACGGTGTTTTTAGCAGCTAAACAACGCTTAACGAGGTTATCGCAATGATCCGACTTATTAGCAAAAACAAGAACAAACACTTGAAGAACATACCTCAGACACTGTTCAAAGATTTTGTCTTTTCTTAATCACGGAGGCCTAATTCAACTTCCAATTCATCATCTTCCTCAAACAGTTTCAACAGCCTAGCATACTGCTCATCTCTTTTCTTCTTCTGCCACAGTTTGTATAGGAAGAAAGTGAATCCCGCTACAGCTCCGAAACCAACTAGTATGAGTATCACTTTTGGGCCTGTTTTGCTGGAAGAAGTATGAGACTCAGCCTTTGGTCCAGTACTCGAACTCTTGGAATCGCCAGATTCACCTGAAGAATATATCATAAGAATACAAAGACAAGAACTTTGCGAGACTTAGTAGAGGTTATGCTATAGCATGAAATAAAGATGAGGTTTTAAGCCCACAAGAACAGTCTTCACTCAGAAAGTTTGTAGCTTCAGACTCTGAAGCTACAGAGTTTCATTAGAGTCATATACAGCATCAAAGATTGAAACTTTGCTGATGAGTTTTACAACTACGATGATAACAAAATCAAGACACAAAGCCAAGAGATCAAGAAGTGACTGTAACAGAACCAAGCCATGTTCAATCGAATCAAGAAAACTTGAAATTACTTTTCTGAATCTGTTAAGTGAATCTAATGATTTTCTGAGACCATATAGGAACAGAAATCAGACAAATTTTTGTGTCCAAATTTATGAAAGAGCCAAGTCAAGCTAAAAATTCGACCAATCTCGACAGATCTGAAAAAAGCTCACTGATACTACAGAACACACGTGAAAAGAAAATATAAGGGTTTCTGAAATTGAAATTCACAGATCTGAAGAAGACGAACCTAAGACGAACTGTAGAGAAATCGAAGCGAAGAGTAGAAGTTGCAACCATGAAAGTCGACTCGCCGAGGTACCTCTCATCTCTCGGGCTTTGCTTGTACGCAAGGAGGGACCGATTCTTCTTTGGTAGAAGAAGTTTCCAATGTTGTGTTGATAGAACGAACCAGAGAGGAAACGCAACGCTAAAAGTGTTTTGCGGAATTGCATTTACAAACGTAATTATATAATTGTTTTACTAATTTTTTTTAAAAAATATTATAGAATGAAGAACAAAACGCATAAATAATTCGTATTTTAGATGCAAAAATTACAAAAAAAAAAAGTAAATCTGTTGAATAGAATAATAAATCTTAAATAGACTTTTTGAAATAGATAAATGAAATAATTCTGTCTAAGTTAATGCTAGTTATTTAGTGTGTGTAAAAAATGTTTGGTTCTTGGATATCTGACCTTTCACATCGATAGATCACCTCTATATTGTTAATCAAAGTTTTCTCTAGTTTACAGAACTTTTACTTATGAATTTTAGATTTTTTTTTCTTTTGTCATCTGTAATTTTAATGAACAAAAGAGCTAAAAGCCCAAAAGAGGGAGATGTTGCTAACACTTAGAGACTAAAGCCGATTATCATCGGAACCAAGACAGGTTTATAGGAAAATAAATATCAAAATCTCAAATGGTGTTAATACGGGGGAAGAAAATCAGCATGGTGTGAGTGTAATCTCAATGGTGTTCATGGGTTGGAAATTTCTATTTTAACCTTAATTAATTCAATTTAAAAATCAAACAAAACCTAAATCAAAAACCAATTCTCCAAACCCAAATCTAAATTCAATTGTCGACCAACTGATTTCTCAAATCTCTCTTTCCATTCCCTCTTTGTCTCAGTCGGTTCCTGGAATCTCTACAAAGCAAAAAAAAAAAAATAGAATTCAGACTTGTGTGAAGGCGAAACGTAACTGATGGCAGATAAAAAAGATGAAGAGCGAAAGGGAGATGGAGAAGAAAGAGTCACGATCAGTTGGTTTTGCAGAACTACGAGACGATCTCTTCCGTGAAGCAGCGAAACTTGTCTCGGAAAATCCCTCCGCCCGAATCGCGATGATATGAAATAAACGATTCACGATCCAAAACAGATATATTATAGAGAAAATGTTCTTGAAACAAAGTCTCCAGATCCTTTAATCACAGAATCAGGATGATTCTGGATGTAGAGGAACGATTACAACCGAAAAGGAAAACGATGAACAGAAAACAAATTGATAATTTCTTCGATATCCAATGAAAACAACACTCTTCTTCTTTTATCCTTTGCTTCTTGGGTTTACTGAAGTTGCAGCCCATCTTCACGGGGCCCATAACAAGCCCACCTCCACTTTTCCTGTAACAAATCTCCCCTCATCGAAAGACCTTGCCCTCAAGGTCTGCAGATTGGATGACTCGTCATAAAGAACTTGTGTTGCTGTGCTTCCTTAACTGTTCGCAGGTAGCTTCAAGTGTAGAGAAATTTGCCACCCGGATCTCATATTTGGTTGAGAACACCCCCTTTCATTTCTGAATCATAAGCAGTCTCGTTCTGTTTGCTTTTCTCCTGTTGTTGTCCAAAATCCAAGATGGTAAATAACTCCCTGCTCCGTTGTTTAATGAAACCCCCGTTGTCTCTCATATAGCCATCTTTTATATGTGTAACGTCTGAATCATTGGAGGACTTTGAGCTTTCTCTGCGCAGAGCTGAAGCACCAAACAAAAGCGTGCAAACTAAACTTAACTCAGCCAGAAAGATACCATAAAGAGAGTGATGCACATTCTTGTTCTTATCGCTCAACTCCGGGACAAGCTCGTCAATTATCTCTTTGAAGAACAGCATCATCATGAGGGGTGGCATAAACTTGTTTCCTTCCATAAAATGCACCCGCCAGTTGTGACTAACCACCAAAATCCGAGAAACACTGATGTTATAACCCTTTGCTTTTCCTAGAATTGTTAGCACAGGATTACTCAGCTCAACTTGACAAGGTAACTCCAAAGATCATTTCCTCTCTTGAAGATTCTGAAACCATGCTAACTCCTTAATCCACCATTTCTTTTTGCGAGAAGTATGATTCCCCAGAGTTAGTATTTGTAAATCTCCTATTGGATACCAAAAATTCAGCTGCAAGCCAACACCAAATTCTGAAAACATCTCCACTCTTAAATCCTTTTCACAAGAAGCTCCTCCAAGCTTCCATACATGGTTCGCATGAATTTTTCCCCAGTCTGTTGGCTCTGCTTTCTCAAATTCAAGACTTCCGACGTCTTCTTGAAACATTTCTTCATGTTCCCTCAGAGATTCCTTTCGATCCAATCCTGTTTCTAACATAAAAAACTCTCCACTGTTATTGAACTCCGAATATGACCAAGCTGTAGACGCATCTACTTTTCCAGTTTCCCAATTGGTGTGCGTAAAGAACCTGTGAACTGGTTGCCACACCTGAGTAGCCTGAGATAAGTGATTGGATAGTTCCTTCCCTAAAAAAATCTTCAACGGCCCTAGAATGCGGATGTGTATCATATCGACAAAACAAATCTGTGCTGGAAACGTCTTCTAAGATAAACCACAAAGTTGAATTTAAGTTATCTTTGCTGTGATTAATTCTCCGTATCGTAGCAGCCTTGTCGATAGCATCTTTAATGCTCATTAGTTTTTTATTTTCTGCATCACAAACAGTTCCCCTTCGAAGCCTCAACAGCAACCTTGCGACCTTAACCAGAGCATAAAAATCACAGTCCTTATTTCTCCATTTGTGCTTCAAGTGGAACCTCATGCCATCAAGAGTAAAGTGTTTCAAGCCTACAACTAGCAACTCCTTTCTGTTTGTCCATTTCTGGTAAAATTGTGTAGCTAGAAATCCTCCACGCTCCCACACACGATTGGTTTGGTTAACAAGCAACAACATATCCTTTTTCTCACAACCATAAATCTCTAGCCCACTCCATGCTTCTAGATCAAAATCAGAGATTACATGAATCTTAAGCCCTGCACTCAGGACCCAATCTTGAGTTTCCTTCGGTAACAGACTTGACATCTTTGAATTAGTCCGTAAACTCATAAATGGACTCATTTCATGAAGCTTG
Source organism: Isatis tinctoria (assembly GCA_010577795.1). Taxonomy (NCBI): domain Eukaryota; kingdom Viridiplantae; phylum Streptophyta; class Magnoliopsida; order Brassicales; family Brassicaceae; genus Isatis; species Isatis tinctoria. The sequence continues at coordinate 19,796 of VHIU01000074.1, forward strand.
TTAGTCTCCAGGACATTATTTGTGACCGGACGACTCAAATCATTATGCGCCCAACTGTAGACTACTGTCGCAGCTTTAAACTCCATGTTATGAACATCCAAGCAAATAACTAACTTTCGAAACAACTTTGTGATTCCAGGATCAAGAGGTCGTTTTCTGTTGGTAAAAAAAACCATTCAAGCAATACACAACACCATTCGCACTTCTAAAGATATCCGTATGTGACTGCAAGCTGATCATTCTTTCATTGTTCCGAGTCATAAGTTATTACCTCGAGGCTGATACTTGCATTCACTGTCCAGTGCCGAGTTTCTTTTGCTGGTTTAGTGAACAACTCCAAACATTTTGATAAATAAGTCTCCTGAGGCTTTGAGTTTAACTGCAGTACTTCACCATGACCAAGGCACTTCTCTGTCCAGTCCCACTTATCAAGTTTAGCTGGTAAACCACCAGGCTCTTATACACGCACAGCTGCTACATCTTGTCTTGGTTGCATCAACTGAAAATGTGAAAGAGATTCATGTGGTTGAACACACTCAACCTCCCTGTTGACCGTCGCAGTCTTCTTCTCCACCTCGGAATGTAAGTTCAATCGGACAGGATATACATACGAGAAGAAGCCACCACAATCCTTAACATAATCAATTCCTCCTGGATCAAACAGTTGAGTGTTTCTACTACTACCATCAAACGCAAATTCCATAAAATCATCCACCGTTCGAGTTGGCAAATCCTTGAATAGAACGTGAGGAACAAATCGAGAGATCTGAGAACTGATCTTACCAAGCATTGGATGCGTTGGAATTTGAGTGTCCGAGTCGATGTTGCGCGAGTCAGGGATAGGGGAAACAAATCCTCCCGGTGGTGACTCCGGCAGGATCTCATCCTTCTTCCCCATAGCTTCGCTAAACTTGCCAAAATCTTGTAGAACCCCCTCTTTAAACTCGCTACAAATTTGGCGAGACTCTGCACGAAGCTCGCGAATCTCCTCTAACATCGATGTTAGTGAGGCTTGGCGCCGCTCAAACACTGCTTCACTGGCTCTCAGAAACTGCGCTAAACAAGCCGAAAAAGATCTGTCGTCCTCACCCACGAACGCCATTGATCCGAGGAAGGGACTGGCTCTGATACCTTTGATATGAAATAAACGATTCACGATCCAAAACAGATATATTATAGAGAAAATGTTCTTGAAACAAAGTCTCCAGATCCTTTAATCACAGAATCAGGATGATTCTGGATGTAGAGGAACGATTACAACCGAAAAGGAAAACGATGAACAGAAAACAAATTGATAATTTCTTCGATATCCAATGAAAACAGCACTCTTCTTCTTTTATCCTTTGCTTCTTGGGTTTACTGAAGTTGCAGCCCATCTTCACGAGGCCTATAACAAGCCCACCTCCACTTTTCATGTAACACGCGATCCTCATCACACCTCCTCCCTCGGAGTCGGACGACTCTATACTATCTTTCGGCTATCCATCGGCCCAAGGCGTGGTTCAAACTTTCCTCGAGGATACTTCTCCTGTTCCGGTACCAGAGGACGCTGGGGAGAGCGATGATGAGAAAGAGGATGACGATGAGGACCTAAGAGATGAATTGGAGAAGAACCGTGCGTCGGTGTTGTTGGACGGCTAGAGAAAGGCGTCGTTGATTCTGAGGTTCTTCCATGTTTCATCTGTTTCTTAGCTGTGTAGTGCCAACTCTTTAACGCTGTTGCTACTTTGTCGTTGAACACTGTAGGTTTCATATTCGAACCCATCTGAACACCAAAATCAAATCTTGAGTTTGAAACTGAAAAAAGTGGTGTGTTTCTGTGTATGTGTGTGTGACTTACCTGAGTAACTAGAGCGTAAAGAGGAAGAGTAACGTAGCTGCAAAGAAACTGTACAATAACTCTGAAACATCGATAGAGAAAGAAGAAAGAAAAAGGTTGTGACTTTGTGTTAGTTTGATGATTCCTCTGAGTTTCAATGATTGGTTAAAGCTTAAAGCTTTTACTTACCCAACTGAAATTCTGATGACCACATCTACAGTGTTTTGTGGAAACAGTTCTCGAGCTTAAACTCATACTGCAGAAATAACAAATGTTGATATTTCAATGAATGATGCTTAAGAATTGGTATGAAGAAGGAGGGATTGCTTTGCTTATCGTAGTCTAGGCAAAGAAAGCTAAGAAAACTAATATGAATATATAAATAATATTTTAATAAAGGAAATTTTGGCTAGGGTTGCTAGGGGACCATAACCCTCTATTTATATAGAGTATCAATTTCTAATTCGGTCATTCATCAAATTAGAAATTGCTTAATGTATCCACATATTAATATTTCATAACATTTATGTCCCTTAGTCCATTATTTATACCAAAGTGACCACATAAGTTTTGACTACTTTAAATAATGACCCTAACACATTGATTATACATGTGTGACCCCAAAATGATCATTACAATCACCCACTGGGTCACATATGTATCTGAAAATGTGATAGACTTTATGAGCTCAAAAAAATCATTATATATCAGGGCATAAACAATCTCGTCCATTAGTTATATCAACATAGGATCATGGCTGCTTTCATTATATCAATCATAATTAAACCTTTCATGGTCACTGAAATCAATATAACCAAATGACATAGATCAATTATGAAAAATGTGGCATGAAAATCACATGAAAAGTGATCAACACATGTCGATTTTCAACTGGTCATACCTTAGTGAGATCCTTTAACTTTATTGTACAAAGTGTAAACTGAAAACCTTATATCTGATCAGATAACACAATGTGCACAAACACAACCAAAACATAGAACCCAAAACCGAATTGACAAAACTCCCACTAAACCAAAGGATCATCAAACACTAATACACCCATTCGAGCAGTATGCTCATGAAAGACCTTCGGTGTAATCCCTTTAGTGAGAGGATCAGCTATCATGGAGTTTGGCCCTAAGTGTTCTATGGAAATCTCTCCACTTTGTACTCTTTCCTGAACAACTAGGAACTTAATTTCAATAAACTTGGACTTTGTTGCACTCCTATTCTTGTTGGAGTACATAACAACTGCTTTATTGTCACAATATAACTTTAGTGGTCTTCCAGTTCCTTCTAGAATTCGCAGTCCAGTGACAAAATTCCTTAACCAAAGTCCCTTATCGGATGCCTCAAAAATTGCTACATATTCTGCGGCCATTGTGGAGGAAGCTACCAAAGATTGCTTTGCACTACGCCAAGCAATTGCTCCACCAGCCAACATAAAAACATAGCCTGAAGTGGACTTTTTACGGTCCAGACATCCAGCAAAATAAGAATCAGAATACCCAATGATCTCCAAATTTTCTGATCTCTAATAAGTGAGCATGTAATCCTTTGTTCTTTGCAGGTACCTCATGACCCTTTTGACTGCTTTCCAATGGTCCATGCCTGGATTACTTAAGTATCTGCCCAAAACTCCAACTATGTACGCTAAATCTGGACGCGTACAAACTTGAGCATACATTAGACTCCCCACTGCTGATGCATAAGGGATCTTTTGCATCTCCTGAATTTCCAACTTTCCTTTAGGGCATTGTTTGAGACAAAATTTGTCTCCCTTAGCGATTGGGGTATTTCCTGGTTTGCAATTAAACATGTCAAATCTTTTAAGTACTTTATCGATATAGCTCTTTTGTGATAATCCAAGAATTCACCGAGAACGATCTCGATGAATCTCGATCCCTAATACAAAAGATGCCTCACCAAGATCTTTCATCTCAAAATTATCCTTAAGAAAAGTCTTGGTTTCAACTAGCATAGCCATATCGTTAGTCCCCAAAAGTATGTCATCAACATATAAAACCAGGAACATACATTTACTCCCACTGAACTTTTGATACACACAATCTTCAACCAAATTCACCTCAAAACCAAAGGAGGTGATTACTTCATGAAACTTGTGGTACCATTGACGAGAAGCCTGTTTGAGCCCATAGATGGATTTCTTTAGTTTGCATACCATCTTATTTGGATCACCAATCACAAAGTTTTCTGGTTTCTCCATATAAATCGTTTCATCAATGTTTCCATTGAGAAACGCTGTCTTGACATCCATCTGATGAAGCTCTAAGTCATAATGTACAACAAGAGCCATGATTGTCCTAAAAGAATCCTTTGATGAGACCGGAGCAAAGGTTTATTTGTAGTCAATCCCTTCTTTTTAAGTATAGCCTTTTGCTACTAGACGAGCCTTATACCTTTCCACATTACCATTTGAATCCATTTTGGTTTTAAATATCCATTTGCAACCAATGGCTTTCTTTCCTTTTGGTAATTGGACAACGTCCCAAACCTCATAGTCTAGCATTAACTGATACTCTTCCTCACTAGCTTTGACCCACTTATCTGAATTGGAACAACCCATGGCCTCACGGAAGTTGATAGGATCATCTTCCAACTGGGTTTGATTTTCCTCATGTTCCATAAGAAACACTATATAATCATCTGGAATAGCGCTTCTTCTTTCTCTAGTGGATCGCCGCAAAGGCACTTGATCTTGTTGCACTATTTCTTGAGGATTTTGAATTTGACCTTCATGTTCAATAACATTGTCATCTTCATTGGGAGGAAGAACTTCAGTATCAACTTGAGGTTCCAAATTTGCTTTATCCAAATGCACTATACGAATCGGTTCGGGAACTGAATCTTATTCTTCCTCAAATATGATGTCCTTAACTTTATTTCTCCCCCCCAAATTCAACATCCTCAAAAATATGGCTGTTCCCGTCTCAAAAATATTTTTCTGTATGGGATCATAAAACTTAAAGCCCCTAGATCGCTCAGAATAACCAACAAAGAAACTGCTCACAGTTCTGGAGTCCAATTTCTTCTCAAATGGCCTATAAGGCCTAGCCTCAGCTGGACATCCCCAAATGTGAAAATGCTTTAGACTAGGTTTTCTGCCAGTCCAAAGCTCATAAGGTGTCTTTGCAGTTGCTTTAGTTGGTACTCTGTTTAGAATTTATGCTGCAGTCTTTAGTGCCTCTCCCCAAAGTGATTCAGGTAAGGTAGAATGACTGATCATACTCCTTACCATGTCCTTAAGAGTGCGATTGCGCCTTTCAGATACACCATTCATGCTCGGAGATCCAGGCATGGTGTACTGCGGAAAAATGCCACACTCCTCTAGGTATCTGGCAAATGGTCCTGGACGTTGTTCACCTGACCATCATACCGACTGTAGTATTCGCCACCACGATCAGATCTGGCAGATTTAATCCTTCGCTCAAGTTGGTTTTCAACTTCAGCCTTAAACTTCTTGAACACGTCCAAAGACTCTGACTTTTCATGAATAAGAAATAAATATGCATATCGAGAAAAGTCGTCTATGAATGATATAAAGTATTGTTGACCATTCCAAGATGCCGTAGGGAAAGGTCCACAAATATCCATATGTATCAACTCAAGGACTTCTTTAGCTCTATATGCCCCTAATTTCTTATGTTTAGTCTGTTTTCCTTTAATGCAATCCACACAGACATCACAGTCTGTGAAGTCAACAGAATTCAATATACCATCCGACACAAGTCGCTCAACTCTATTTCTAGAGATGTGACCTAAGCGTTTATGCCAAAGAATTCCTGAACTTGCATTTTTGAATTTACGTTTATTACCCCTTGATTCAACACTTAAACTTTCATTAGGAGAAGGTATAGTGTCTAGCATATAAAGACTGTGATTTTCCAAAAGTGTACCAGTTCCAATTAAAACTGAAATTAAAGACAAATAAACTTTATGATTCCCATTCAGACAAGAGTAACCGGATTTGTCTAAATAAGGAACAGAAACCAAATTCCGTCTAAGTGACGGTACAACAAAAGTGTCTTTCAAATCCAGAAAATAACCGGTACTAAAATACAGTCTAAAATGCGCAATTGCCTCCACATGCACCGGAAAACCATTACCATATGAATGCATCTTTCAGCTTCAGTTGGTTTTCGGTAGCTCAGGCAACCCTGCAATGAAACACTGATGTTACTAGTTGCAGCTGAATCTAGCCACCAAGTGTTTCTGGGTACTTCAAGTAAGTTCGCTTGAGAAAAGACCATAGCAAGGAACATACCTTTCTTCCCACGCCAAGCATGGTACTTTTGGCAGTCCTTCTTCATATGTCCAGGTTTTCTACAAAAGAAGCATGTATCTTCAACCTTAGCATGCTTCGTTTGAGATGGACCCTTTGCAGCATCATTCTTAACAACCTCAATTTTCCTTCTTTTCCATGTCCCTTAGAGATGTTAACCATATGAGCACTTTCAGTCTTTTCTTGTTTCATCCTATCCTCATCTTGCACACAATATGAAATGAGCTCATTAAGAGACCATTTCTCCTTCTGTGTGTTATAACTGGATTTCAATTGATTGAAACTAGGAGGAAGAGAGTTTAAGACAAAAAAGATGAGCACTTCTTCCGGAAGCTCAGTCTTAAGAGTCTTAAGTTTTGAAACAATGTTAGACATTTCCAAAATGTACTCCCTTATATTTCCTTTGCTGTGATACCTCATGGTACTAAAGCGATACAGAAGCGTACTTATTTCTGCTTTATCGCTCTTTGCAAACCACATGTCCATTTCAGCAAGGAACTGTTTTAGATCTTTGATCTCCTCATCACCTCTAAAGGTTTCTGGAATGGTGTCCAAAATGATCATTAAACCAATGCGATTGGAACGTTCCCACTTCTCATAAACCGCCTTATACTCAGCAGTGCTGACGTACGTAGGAGAAGCAGGTTGTTCCATCCTTAACGCAAGGTCAAGATCCATAAACCCAAGGACAACCTTAACTTTACTTTTCCATTCCTTATAGTTGGAACCCGTAAGTGTTGGAATTGAACCTAAGTTTTCAGTTACTGAAGTAATTGCTGCAAAAGAGAACAATCCTTTATTAATAACTCACTTTATACCTTAGAAATCAATAATAAATTATTACAGATTGTACAACCCATCACAAGATATCAAATGCAACATTAATATCAAGTCTTTGGACAGTAATATAACTGCTAGCGATACTCTTGTTTTAATAATCAAACATTGACAATAATACATGATAAATAATAAACCTTCCTTTGGGCCGATTTATTATTCACATGGTTCTTCTTAATAATTGTCACATGTTTATTATCAAGTGTGTGCATATATTCAGTCAAATATATAACATTCCTTTGGGCCGATTTAATATTCGCAGGAACATATCTTAATAATATTATTTGAGAAGTCACTTGCATATGTGTCGCACTCACGTTGATTCTTACAGTGGTTGATTACAAGCATACCCTTAATAAGATAAAATAAAAGAAAGTTTTAATTTTAATTTTTATTAAATTTTTAAAAACGTATTCATATTTATATAAATAAAGGGAATTTTTACTTTCTTAATTTTTTAAAATTATTTTAAAGTTTTTTCTTTTTAGTATGATTTCAAAAAGACTTTCTTTTTTTTTAATTAAAGTTTCTATATCTAATAAAAATATTTTTATATTTCAAAGTTATTTCATTTTTAATATTATTTTAAAAAGACTTACCTTTTTGTAATTTTCCTTTTTTATATATGAAAAAATTATTTCCCTTTTTTAAAGACTTTCCTTTTGTAATTTTTCGTTTTTTATATATGAAAAAATAATTTTATGTTTTAAAATTATTTCCCTTTATTAAAGTGATTTTGAAAAATAGAAATAAATAAACAAAAAAATTAAAATTTTACAATAATAGCTTTACAAATCTAAGATAAAAAGCTGAGCCAACTTTAGCTTAAATAGAACAAAAAAAATAATTGTAATTTTTTCCTTTTAGTATGATTTCAAAAAGACTTTTCTTTTTTTGAATTAAAGTTTCTATATCTAATAAAAATATTTTTATATATCAAAGTTATTTCATTTTTATTATTATTTTAAAAAGACATACATTTTTGTAATTTTCCTTTTTCATATACATGAAAAATTATTTCCCTTTATTAAAGACTTTCCTTTTTGTAATTTTTCGTTTTTTATATATGAAATAATTATTTTATGTTTTAAAATTATTTCCCTTTATTAAAGTGATTTTGAAAAATAGAAATAAATAAACAAAAAATTAAAATTTTACAATAATAGCTTTACAAATCTAAGATAAAAAGCTGAGCCAACTTTAGCTTAAATCGAACAAAAAATTAATTATATTTCAATTCAAATGAGTATATGCCACATAATAAATTTAAAAATGAATAACGGTACCTATCTAAATTTTAATACCAAAAAATGTTTAATAAGATATATAACATCTTAAAATTATTTAAAACAATCGTCTATTTACATGAATAAAATCAAAGATAATATTAACCAATAATCTTCTATAGTGGACAAAGCAAATAGAAACTTATAAATAAATAAAAAATAATATTAACCAATAATTTTAAGTGAGTTACTTTGTAAAGATTCATACCTGTGCATGAGCACGGGAGAATCACCTAGTACACTTATACATATGTAAACTCGACCAAATATAAACCTTCATTTGGGCCGATTTAATATTCGCATGAATTTACATACATATTTCATTTAATATTTTTTCATGAAAAAATATCCACAGGAGATGTTACTTTGGCAACATCTTGCATCAATTAATCCAATTCAAATATTAAACATGCACAATCAAATTTATTTATTGATTAACTTAAGTTTTATTCTTGCGCAGACGTATAAATATAAGTCTGAGGGCTCCTTATGCAAGAATATTACAGTAGCCGAATGGTTGAGAAGGGAGGGGAAGGGAACCTTATGTCTACCCGGTTCAGGGTTCCACTCTCCTTGCCCACGAAATTACTTTAATTTCTTTAATTTACCTTATGGGCCTTTTAATTATCTTATGGGTCTGGTAGTTCTAACCCTTTTATTTTATTTTAATTGATTGTTATTGGGCCTAAAAGCCCAGTCCGAAAATCAATTAAATAAAATTATCCACCTTTCTCAACCTCATGTCAAAACCCTAATTTTTCTTGGTCTCCAGCCATCATGGCCAAAAACAAGAAAAACTGAACATGAAACTTAATTTTGAATCTAACCCAAAATTGCTCCCAAATATTCCGAAAATTTCAGAAATGATAAACTTTATGAGCAATATCTTTAGATTCAAAATATTTCATAAACTTTATTGTAGATCTAAGATCAAAACACATGTTTTTATCTAGAACAAACACCAAAGCTAGATCTGAACATCCATGTCTTTAGATTTACAACCAAAACCTTAAACCACTGATTCCAGAATACTGAATCTAGATAAATCTTTAAAGAAAGAATAGATTCAATAATCCAAAATTTTCTCACCAAAAATAAATCCGAATTTATTTGAAAAAAATTTCTTGTCAAATAGAAACTGATCATGATGCTCTGATACCAACTGTTGGAATTATTTTTTTAATTCATATAACCATAAACATGTCAATCTCTGAATGATAAAGATGCATAAGCGGAAGCGTACCTTTAGGATCCATGATTTGTGTTCTGAAGTTTGGTAATGGCTCTTCCACAACAAACCCTATGTGACTTTAGTTCTCTGTTGATGGGATGCAGAGAGTTCTGTATTTTTGGCTAGGGTTGATGGGGGATCTTTTTTTTTTTTTTTTGGTCAAATACTTATATTAAACTTAATTGGAAAATACAAGTGGAGGGCTCTTTGCCAAGGAGATCACAACACTTGTTGTTACATAAATGAGAAACAAAACATTAAGTGGATAGGTTAGTCGGAATGCATCGAAGATGGAGACCGGAAGCTTCTTCAAAAGGGCTTCTAAGAAGATCGATGTGTATGCGACCTTGGGTTCTTTTGCCACTAAAGGCGAGCGAACAAGACTAATAGCTCGTGATGCCATCCGGCTTGAGCGTTTGGAAACGTTCTCTATTGCAGAGAAGGTTGGATTGACGGAGGAGGATTGTTGCCATCGTCGGCTACCTCTAACTCCTAGGTGATGTCGAACTAAAGCGGAGGAGGATTGTGGCCATTTGAGACTACCTCTAACTCTCGAACCAGAAGAAACGGGTCTTAGATACCCAGGTGCGTAATCATCGGATGAAGCATAGTCGGAGGAGGATTGTTGCCATCGTCGGCTACCTCTAACTCCTACAACAAATCGAACCAAAATGGAGGAGGATTGTTGCCATTTGAGACTACCTCTAACTCCCGAACCAGAAGAAATGGGTCTTAGATACCCAGGTGCGTAATCATCGGATGAAGCATCGTCGGAGCATCGTTGATGGGGGATCATAACCCTCTATTTATATAGAGTATCAATTTCTAATTCGGCTCTTCATCAAATTAGAAATTGCTTAAGGTATCCACATATTAATATTTCATAACACTTATGTCCCTTAGTCCTTTATTTATACCAAAGTGACCACATAAGTTTTGACTACTTTAAATAATGACCCTAACACATTGATTATACATGTATAACCCCAAAATGATCATTACATAAACCCAATAAAGATGATCATATCCACCCACATACAAATAAATAATTTCATCAAGTTATAAGTTCCATACTAGCAGCATGTTAATTCGGTTTATATTCAAAAATTTTACATACTTAGCCATTTTTATATTACCTAATCATCCCCTATATATTATTTGAGGATCATTTTAGTAAAACAACATTATCTTCATGTGTTATTAACAAATTTGTCATGATGATACGTCATCACCATAGATCTTCTTAGATTTGTTTTTATAAGTTTAAATTAATATAATAATTACAAAACATGTCACTAGTTTTGTCCAAAAATTAAATAACTCTCATCAAACTAATCATAGAATTAATTATTAATCTTAAAGGAATCTCTATATTTTCTTATATGAAAACCATAAAATTGTCAAATAATTTAATAACAAAGATTTTATATCCAAATATATTATATTATGTGTTTTTAAATTATTTAATTCATCAATTATATTTGTCAAAAATATGGAACATTTGTCCACATATACTTTTCTTGATTTTTATTAAAACGTGACTACATTGCCTTTTAAATAAATCTAATAAATTCAAAATAAATACTTTTACAATCCAAAAAATATAAGAAAAATCAAAACATTAGAAAATAAACTTATGAGATTACATTAACATTTTTTTTTTGAAAATTGATTTTTAAAATGAAAGATAATTTTCTATTCTACCAACTGTAGAATTCATATTCTACCGTCTACGGACTGGTAGAATATGTTTTCTATTACTTGCTCTATCTTCTACTGATCGTAGAACATATTTTCTACTGTTTTCTCTATAGTCTACCAATCGTAGAATATGAATTCTATTGTTTACTCTACGTTCTACGGTTCATTCAGATTTGGTAGAATATGTTTTCTACCGTTTCTTCTATATTCTACGGAATGTGGAATTTATATTCTACCGTTACCACTTTGTTCTACTATCCGTAGAAAAGGACTTCCACCATTCTTTCTATGTTCTACCGCTGGTAGAATACATATTCTACGAAAATCTGAGAAAATTTAGAAAATATGGTTACAAAATATTCACTGTATCTTTTTAAATCTTTCTATTTCCTATCCAAAAAAAATCAGCGTCACCTTTTTTTTTATCGATCTTCTTCTCTGTTCATCTTCTTCTTCGTCCTTTCTCTTGGTTTTTTACCTCAGTTTTTGGTTTATCCTTTCTTTTTCTATGTTACTATGTTGCATATCTATGTAACCTGTGGTGTGTGGAAATCATGTCGTATTAATGGGTGAAAATTTATTGTTGATGGTGAAAAAAAAAGAGGTAGATTGTTTGCTGTACAATTAAATACTACTTTGGAAGAGCTAAAGACGATGGTTTCAAAGGAGTACATAATCAAACATAGCAGTGTTAATGTGGAGTTGAGCTATTTACCTAGCGATTTGATCAGTAAAAAGGATTTCCACCAGTTGAAATTACAACTGATTGTCAAGTGATATATTTTCTTGGGTTTGTAAGAAAATCAAGCTCGATAAATTTGTGTGTTATATGTACAGCTTCTGATGACAATTGTAACAATGGAATCAATATTGATGTAACATCCCCCACCTTGTCTCCACCCCCAACCACCCCACTCCCCATCCAACCATTTAATCAATGGTTTCCACCCCCCTTCCTTTCAATTCCACCGTGAGAGAGAGAGAGAGAGAGAGAGAGAGAGAGAGAGAGAGAGAGAGAGAGAGAGAGAGAGAGAGAGAGAGAGAGAGAGAGAGAGAGAGAGAGAGAGAAAGAGAGAGAGAGAGAGAAAGAAAGAGAGAGAGCTTGAGAAGAAGAAGAAGAAAAAGAAGAAGAAGAGGAAGATGAAGAAGAAGATGAAGAAGAAACACTTGTTGCTCTGTCCTCCACCGTCATCCGCAACTCAGGTACCGGAAAAACCGTTTTCCGATCAGTTTTCTTATTGGCCGGATCTTTAAACCGCCATAACTTTCTAACCGTTTCGAATCTCGCAAATCTGAGGCCACCACCGGATTCAGCTCGACGAGGCGAGTCCGTAGATACCAATATCGTGCCGAACCGCCACCGGACGCGCCCGCAATCGCCGATGGAAGATCCGTGCGTACTGTTCACGCGCCGCCGTCGGTCGCCGGAAACCACCGTGCTCCGCCGTCGCCGGTCGCCGGAAACCGCCGTGCTCCGCCGTCGCCGGTCACCGGAAACCTCCGTGTTCGGCCGTCGCCGGTCACCGGAGACTCGCCGGCGATCTGCCGCCGGTTTGAGTCCGGTTTGGCTTAACCGGCCGGTTCGAATTCGGTTTGGTACGGTTCGATCGGTTTAATTCAATTCGATTTCGGTTTGGTTCAATTTCTGGTTTAAATCAATTGGGTCCGGTTTAGTCTGGTTCAATCCGGTTAAATCCGGTTTAGTCGCGGTTTGATTTTGACCTGGTCAGACCGTTGACTTTGACCGGATTGACCGTTGACCGTTGACTTTGACCGGTTTGACCCGTTAACCGTTTTTCGCCGTTCGAAAGCCGTTCTCACTCGAAATTTCGTCCTGATTTCAGATTCAGCGTCCGTTTTAGCATCTGGAGTGCAGAGGAAGCAGTTATACTCCATTTTGACTAAGGTGAGGGCTTTCTGCAGAATATCGTACTTTTCATCAAAAAGCGCCGTAGATAGGATTTAGTATTAAAGGTGTTCCGTTTCTATGCTAGAGTCTTTTTAGGATTGTTTGTAAATCGGACTTAGGGATAATAGATGATTCAACCCATTGATTGTGCATTAAATTGTTAATTGATTATTTTATTCATGCTAGAGCTAGGATTAGTTGACCATGTGGGTTGTTAGGGATTGCGGGGGTACAGAGACGTTATCTCTGTACTTGCGTCGCGTGTTGTTTGAGGAGATGGTGCTGGGCAGAATTAGTCGACCTGCTGTTCCAGTACCTTCGAGGTCGATAATCGTCTACGGGCGGTGTAGTGGGCACTATCCCATAAGTTGTCCTCCGGGTAGGAGGGTGCCGCCGGTCACTGGATCCGGTAATAGGATGGTGGTTGTTCTTTGGGTATTTAGGTACCGTGATTGTGCATGTTTAGTCTATTTTCTATGTATGGCGTGCTATGGTCAGATTTACGTTTCTGTAATTAGCATCCCATACCTCACTGAGTGACTCCCCTGTTACTCACCCTCCTTCTTCCCTTTCCAGTTTTTCAGGTGAGACGGACAAGTATTTTATGCTTTGACGATACGGTGCTTCTTTGGGATTTTTTTTATGTTTTCCTCGTATTTTTATCATGTACATATAGCATTGAGGTAGTTGGGTTATGAGACACTGTAGAGTGGGGTATTTGATGTATGTGACGTGGTTAGTGGCACGCCGTTCTCGAGTGTCGAGGGGACGGGTGCTACATTTTGGTATCAGAGCCTAGGTTAGGTCATCTCGGTTCTGACCCGAGAGACGGGTAATAGGAAGCATGATTGCATATTCGGTTTTAAACGGTTTAAAAAAAAAAAAAAAAATTCTCGGGTATTTAAAAAAAAAAAAAAAAAAAAAAAAAAAACAAAGGAGCACCCATTCTGTCAAGTATTAATTTATTCTAAGTTTGTCTCAATTCAGCCTCAGTTTAAACAGGTTTTCAGATGTCATCAAGGAAGGTCATTGTTTCACGTCGGATTGGCAGCTCGTTGTTCAACAGGTTCAACCGAAGAGACCAGTATTCAGCAGATTAATCAGGATCTCAACAGTCAGAGCGCTCAAGTGACAGTTAGATTGTTCCCCACTTCACCCTGCAAGCAGAATAAGCATCCGCCACCGTTCCACCGTCACCACCATATGCACCATCGGTTAAGGCTCAAGGAGCAGAGCCGACCTTTAGTAATTCAAAATGTGGATGGAGCTTCAGAGGTACCACGAGAGGTTCTCACAGCAACATGCTCCTTCAGTTGTTGATCTTCCGCCGCCACCACCGCCACCGCCAATATCTGGCAGAGACAGAGAGGGACCCACGTATGGAAGCTAATGTGAAAGATGTGGGACATGGGTTGGGTCAGTTGGAAGGACAATGGATACCGCCACCGCAGACAGTTGCAGGAAGGAGTTGGACCGTAACTTGGAGCATAAGAAGTGTACAACAGAGTTCCAGTAGGATTTGACTACTCAATTTCTAAGGGATGATGCCTTTATCATGTTAAAGGGAGTTGTTCAGAGAGTAGTCGCAGCTGTTATAAGTTAACCTACAACTCTCTAGAGGGAGTTCGACAGGACGTTCTTTCATCGTGAAGGCACATGAATACCAATGCTTTTAAGCACCTTTCTCAAGGCGTTAGGAATATCAAGGAGTACGAGTAAGTGTTTTGTCGCCGTTGAAGATTTCAGAGAGTTTTATAGCCAATAAGGATTTATTCAGGAGGTTCTTAAATGGCAACAAGTGGATACTTGTAACTGTGATGTCGTACGGGTTTACACCAATCCAATCGATTGGTTGAGAGACTTTTGTTCACGAAGACTTATTTACGATATAACAACGTGTCGCAACTGTCGGGATTTCCACCGTGTTGTTTTTGTTATTACTGTCAGCATGTTGGGATAGCGTGTTCAGTGTTTGCATGCAGATGGTTGGATTATGTCATAAATTATTACCAGTCTATGTTAGTAGATGCGTCGTTTGTCAGTTATATTGCAGCACCAGCAGTTAGACCGAGTTGTTCAGTTGTGGTTAGCATGATCTCATTTTCAGGGATTGTTCGCAGGGAGTTCAGGATTGTTTCTGCCACAACCAAGCGCCAAGCTATTATCGAGGAGTATTGTATTGGGGACCACGAGATAGTTGAGACTGTTCTTTTTGACGTTGTGGATTTGAGATTGTGGATTTGAGTTTGTGGTTCGTGTATGTCGTTTATGTGGAAACCATTGATTTAGTACTTGTGTTGGTCGATTGACGCTTGGGGTGGGCAGCTTATACCCGATTGGATATTGGAGCTACTTATAGTTTTGTATGTCAGGCCTGGTCGAGTATTGATCACCCAGGATGTGTTCGAGTCGAAGAGTAGACAGAGTTTGGCAGTCGATTTAAACAGAGAGTTTGAAGCATTCATCGAGTTGTATCGTTGTACTCAGGGAAGTTGATCTTATCAGAGACTTAGGAGCCGAAAGGGTTATCATTTCTCAGGATATTCAAAACAACATGAGAAGTCCTCGTTAAATTTGTGTTGCATTCAGGAAGATCGTTATAAGGTCAGCGCCGTTTTCACCAACAGTCGCAAAGTAAAAAGAATCTACAATTAGCCAACCAGTGGCGGTTCCAGGGAGTCAAGAAACAAAAGTTTAGGAGAAGTGACTCGATGGTAAGAGTCTGTTGAGGGAAGACAAAATTCAGGACGAATTATGTGAGACAAGGACACAGGTGACAAAGGAGATTCTCCAGCAGGCGCATCATTCTCAGTTTTCCACTCATCGAGGAAATAATAAGATGTATCGGGATCTTAAGCGATATTATCACTAGACAGGCGTGAAGAAGGATGTGGCTACCTTTGTGTCGTGTTGACAGTTTTGCCAGTTGGTTAAGGCAGAGCATCAGGTACCGAGTGGATTACTACAGAGACTTCCACTACCTGAGTGGAAATGGAACATGGTGACTATGGACTTCATCACCGGATTACCGAAGACAATTGGCGGGAAGAATGTTATCTGAGTTATTGTTGATCGACTCACCAAGTCAGCTCATTTCTTAGCGATTAAGAAAACAGACGGAGCAGAGCAGCTAGCGCAGAAATTCATTGCTAAGATTGTGAGATCGCATGGGATACCAATTAGTATAGTATCGGATCGTGACCTGAAATTCACATCGACGTTTTGGCAAGCCTTTGAGAAGGCATTGGGGACTAAGGTCCATATGAGTACGACCTATCATCCGCAAACAGATGGTCAGTCTGAGAGGAATATTCAGACAGTCGAGGATATGCTCAGGGCTATTGTTTTGGATTGGGAAGGGAGCTGGGTTAAGTACCTATCGTTGGCCGAGTTCGCGTACAACAACAGTTTTCATTCGAGAATTGAGATGGCACCGGATTGGCTCCTTATTGTAGACCGTGCCATACCCCACCTTGTTGGACAGAGGTGGGAGAACACCGAGGTATAACACCAGCATTGGTTCAGGAGACAGTTGAGCAAGTGGAAATGCTCAAGAGACGGCTTAAAGAAGCTCATGATTACCAAAAGAGTTATGCAGATAAGCGTCAGAGAGATCTAGAGTTTGAGGAGGGCGACCTGGTATAACTTAAGATGCGAACATTTCAGGGAGGTTCTGATATCCGGAAGCTGAAGAAGCTTAAACCAAGATATATGGATTTGTATCCTATCATTGAGCGGATTGGGGCAGTAACATACCGCTTAACGCCATCAGCAGAGTTGGTTGGATTTCACGATGTGTTTCATGTGTCAGTTCTGAGGAAAGTTGTTCAGGAGCCAGAGTTCATTCTACAGCAGCCACCTAGTGACATCAAGAGAGATTTGACTGCAGTCAGCCAGCCAGTGTCAGTCCTAGAGCGCCAAGATAGAGTTATTCAGGGGGAAGTGCTACTGATGGTCAGAGTTATTTGGGAGACAGACGGTATTCAGGAGGAGACTTGGGAGTTAGAGTCTCAGATGAGATCCGAATATCCAGACCAATTTGAGAATGGCGAGCAGTTGACCCAGGACTAGAATTTGGGGACGAATTCCTCGTTAGTAGGGGAGAATTGTAACATCCCCCAGCTTGTCTCCACCCCCAACCACCCCACTCCCCATCCAACCATTTAATCAATGGTTTCCACCCCCCTTCCTTTCAATTCCACCGTGAGAGAGAGAGAGAGAGAGAGAGAGAGAGAGAGAGAGAGAGAGAAAGAGAGAGAGAGAGAGAAAGAGAGAGAGAGAGAAAGAAAGAGAGAGAGCTTGAGAAGAAGAAGAAGAAAAAGAAGAAGAAGAGGAAGATGAAGAAGAAGAAACACTTGTTGCTCCGTCCTCCACCGTCATCCGCAACTCAGGTACCGGAAAAACCGTTTTCCGATCAGTTTTCTTATTGGCCGGATCTTTAAACCGCCATAACTTTCTAACCGTTTCGAATCTCGCAAATCTGAGGCCACCACCGGATTCAGCTCGACGAGACGAGTCCGTAGATACCAATATCGTGCCGAACCGCCACCGGACGCGCCCGCAATCGCCGATGGAAGATCCGTGCGTACTGTTCACGCGCCGCCGTCGGTCGCCGGAAACCACCGTGCTCCGCCGTCGCCGGTCGCCGGAAACCGCCGTGCTCCGCCGTCGCCGGTCACCGGAAACCTCCGTGCTCCGCCGTCGCCGATCACCGGAGACTCGCTGGCGATCTGCCGCCGGTTTGAGTCCGGTTTGGCTTAACCGGCCGGTTCGAATTCGGTTTGGTACGGTTCGATCGGTTTAATTCAATTCGATTTCGGTTTGGTTCAATTTCTGGTTTAAATCAATTGGGTCCGGTTTAGTCTGGTTCGATCCGGTTAAATCCGGTTTAGTCGCGGTTTGATTTTGACCTGGTCAGACCGTTGACTTTGACCGGATTGACCGTTGACCGTTGACTTTGACCGGTTTGACCCGTTAACCGTTTTTTGCCGTTCGAAAGCCGTTCTCACTCGAAATTTCGTCCTGATTTCAGATTCAGCGTCCGTTTTAGCATCTGGAGTGCAGAGGAAGCAGTTATACTCCATTTTGACTAAGGTGAGGGCTTTCTGCAGAATATCGTACTTTTCATCAAAAAGCGCCGTAGATAGGATTTAGTATTAAAGGTGTGTTCCGTTTCTATTCTAGAGTCTTTTTAGGATTGTTTGTAAATCGGACTTAGGGATAATAGATGATTCAACCCATTGATTGTGCATTAAATTGTTAATTGATTATTTTATTCATGCTAGAGCTAGGATTAGTTGACCATGTGGGTTGTTAGGGATTGCGGGGGTACAGAGATAACGTCTCTGTACTTGCGTCGCGTGTTGTTTGAGGAGATGGTGCTGGGCAGAATTAGTCGACCTGCTGTTCCAGTACCTTCGAGGTCGATAATCGTCTACGGGCGGTGTAGTGGGCACTATCCCATAAGTTGTCCTCGGGTAGGAGGGTGCCGCCGGTCACTGGATCCGGTAATAGGATGTGGTTGTTCTTTGGGTACTTTAGGTACCGTGATTGTGCATGTTTAGTCTATTTTCTATGTATGGCGTGCTATGGTCAGATTTACGTTTCTGTGATTAGCATCCATACCTCACTGAGTGACTCCCCTGTTACTCACCCCTCCTTCTTCCCTTTCCAGTTTTTCAGGTGAGACGGACAAGTATTTTATGCTTTGACGATACGGTGCTTCTTTGGGATTTTTTTTATGTTTTCCTCGTATTTTTATCATGTACATATATCATTGAGGTAGTTGGGTTATGAGACACTGTAGAGTGGGGTATTTGATGTATGTGACGTGGTTAGTGGCACGCCGTTTTCGAGTGTCGAGGGGACGGGTGCTACAATTGATCTGAATAAAGAGCCACCTTTGGATTCATGTAATGAAGAAGATGATGGCAATTTCACTGGAAACGCTGAACAGGTTTGAAACAATAATTCTTTCCGGATATTCGAATCATTCTGTGATGATTCTTTTTAGTTACAATATGACGAACAATCTTACAATCTAAACTTGTTTGTAGCAATTGAATACACAGTAAATTCCACAACAAACCAATCATTCACTCCACTAACACCTATGATAAATAATTTTATTTTAAAATATGTGACTGTGACGATAGTTCCATTATGTACTATGCTAAAAGTCTTCGATATATATGTTTTTTTCTCTGCTCCAAAAGTTGCTGATCAACTTGCTTTAATTTTGTTTTTTGTCAACACTTGCTTCAATTAGTTTTGCAAACTTTGCAATATCATCCGAAAATATCAATAAGTTAGAGAAAGGAGATGACACAGAGAGACAGAGAGGTCACAAGACCTTTTTCTGGCCAAAACAGTTTTAAATTAATTTCTTTTAGATAAACAATTGGGGTTTTTTTTTTTTTTTTTTGTCAACAACACAGAAAACAACAATTGGGGTTTATATTAAAACTATTAATCTTTTATTTAGTTTTTTAATTTAAATTATTATGAGGGATACAATGGGATTTAAAAAAATGAAAGGTGTAGAGGGACAAAAACATGTTAAAGAAAGTGTAATGGGACAAGTGTTCCATTTTTTTTACCTATTTTAGCAAATCTTTCTTATTTAATTTTATTTTTTAAAATAAATTGAATAATCACAACAAACATATAATATAAAAAATAAAATTTTTACTTCTGTTTTCTAACAAACTTTTCTCCGGCAACAAATATTTTAGAAAGATCTCCATTTTATCAGGGTCTCCCCTGAAAATGATTCTCCTCATTTCCCCAATAGTGGGATATTTACCCTATAATTATCGGATATTCCATCTAAACATCTCGATTGGCGCAGAAAACTTAAGAATGAGATACCCTCAGTAATTCATCCAAAACAATATTTATGCAAATGATTTTGGAATAGAAACTTTAAGAATGAGATACACATAGTTATTCATCCAAAACAGTATTTATGCAAATAATTTTATTCCAAATAGAAATCGATTTTATCTTTTCTTATATAGATATATCCAACTTTGGTTGGCATTATCTTTAACTTATCACAATAAAATTTGTTAGTTAGGGTTTCACCGACAAATGGATATTGATGGCCACAATATGCAAGATATATTTATAACCCTCCAAATTATGAAACTTGAATAAAATCTCATATATATTAATTGAGAAGACGTTTTGCCACATGTCTCAATGAGATTAAATTGAGGAAAAACAACAATTTAGAATATTTCTTTTGTACGTGTCATTAAAAAGCTCACTCTTAATGGGCATGTTTAATGGATATTGATGGCCACAATATGCAAGATATATTTCTTATGTTCACAAAATTCAATATAATATAATCCAAATAAAGTTATGAACTTTTTTTCTCCTGATTTGGTTATAGATATTAGATTAATTATCATTTGTAAAAATTATAAGAATCCTAGGACTTTTATAATTTTTAACTATTTGTATGAAAATATTTTTTAAAAAAAATACAACCTATATATATATATCAGTTTTTTTCTAATTTGTTTTGGTTAAATTTATTGGGTTTTATTTGTTTTAGGTCTATATTTTGCTGAAAATTAAACATATGTCATTTAATTCTAAAAAATTAAAATATCATTTTAAATATTTCATATTTAAAAATAGTTATTCAACTATGAAGAATTTCTTTGATTATATTTCAAAAAATTATTTCAAAAAAATACTAAACAGAAAAAACATATAATCAACCAGTATAAAAATATTTATAACTTTTAACCTACGAAACAAACAGAAAATATAATACACACATAATACAATTATTCAAACACCAATCAATACAATATATAATTTCACATAATACAATTCTTCTAACATCAACAAAAAAAATTCATACAATAAACAGTTACAAATAGTATATTAACCAAAAAAAACTTGACTACTATGATAAAAGTTCATATAATAATCAACTATATATCAAATATTATACACGCATAGGATGCAAGCTATCATCTACTTATATGGTAGAAGATGAGCAAAACACTGATGGTGTATTTTTCATTGAAAAAATTGTAATGCGTTTTGTATTTGTTTTATAGAAACTGCTTTGGTACTATTAAAAAGTAGATAAAAAAGGCAAAAAAATGGAGATGACGACATGGTAGAAGATGACCAACACACTAGAGGAACTTTCTTTTATCAAATCCGACAAATTCGTTTCAGTGTGAATATCATCTATACAAAGATTCATCAAACTCTTATTTTTTTTTTGGGAAAAAACTAGTTGGTTTAAACGCCACGGTTGTTTGCGAATGTGGATTAGTGTGGTGCGTTTGCGGATTATTTTTTGTTGGTTTACCAGCGGATGGAAAAACAAATTAATTTAAAAAAAATTAAAATAAGCAAATTTTATCATTCCTAAACAAATATTATCATAGAATTGAAATTATTAAAATATGCAAATTTTATAATTTCTAAAAACATAAAAAATATTTATTATAATAAAAAGAATAAAAATAACACAATAAACATATATAATAAAAACATTCTAACTAAACACAAATAAATTTATGATATATTAACGGATATATACACCAATGTGATATAGTTGGTAAATATATATATATGAATATATTAATTTAGAGTCTTAAATATTAATTTAGAGTTTTTTTTAGCATTTGCGGATAATTTTTAACAGGTTTACCGGGTGGAAAAGTAAATTAAAAAATATTATTAAAATAATAAAAAAAATTATAATTATTCGAAACATAAAAATCTTATGATATAATAAAAATGTAAAAATAACTCAATCAACATAAATAATAAGACAATAAATGATAATTGAAAACAAATACATTTATGATGTATTAGTATATATATAAATTTATTAACATGATATAGTTGGTAAATATATATGGATATATTAATTTAGAGTAAATATATTAATTTACAGTTTAATGATAATTCTCTTTTTTGACAAAAAAAAAAATTCCAGCCGCTAACGCCTGAAACTGCAAAAGCTGGTTGAAAGGGGCTTCTCGGAACGTTTGACTTTTAGGGTTATAAAATAGTAGAAAATTATTCAAAGTGTTTTATATGATTGATATCAACCGCTATGAACCGCTATTAACCGCAAACGCAGCGTTTGCGACTCATAGCGGGAAAACCAATCAAGCTTTAATTCATTGTTTTATTACTTGAATAAATCTTATTTTATTTTATTACTAATATGTTATTTGTATTTTACCCTTAAATCATTTGTTAACAAAAATCATATTTAAAAAATGTTATTAAATTTATTTTGACAGAAACAATAATTTACAAATTTTACGATTTTGCCATGTGACAAACTTAATATCATGAATCAATAGACTTATTTTTAGATAGATTTATTTATGTGAAGCTACATATTTACATAATTTTGACAGACCTATTAGTTTTCCACAGGTTTGTTTGACAGATTTGTTTCTTTTTAGCCACATGTTTATTTAATTTCGATAGATGTAATAAGTTTGTTACAGATTTGTTTTCCTTTAACCACATATCTATTTAATTACGATAGATTTAATAAGTTTGTCACAAATTTGTTTCCTTTTAGCCATAGACTTATTTAATTTCGGTACACTTAATAAGTTTGTCGCAAATTTGTTTATCTTTAGTCACAAATTTATTTAATTTCAATAAACATAATAAGTTTGTCACAGATTTGTTTTTCTTTGGCCACAAATTTAGTTAATTTTAATAGACTTAATAAGTTTGTGCCAGATTTTTTTTCTTTGGCCATATATAGATTTAGTTAATTTCAATAGACTTAATAAGTTTGTTACATATTTGTTTTTCTTTGGTCACAGATTTATTTTCTTTTATACATACTAGGGTTTTGTCCGCACTGCACACGAGTTATGTTATTATTTTTATTTTTATTTTTATATTTTATTTGTTGTTGGTGTAGTTTGTCTAATAACTAAAAAAATGTGAAATTTTCTTTACCTCATCCACTTTTTTTTAAAGTTTTGTTTTAAGTCCTTATTTTTTCTTTAATTTGGAAGAGTTTTTTTCTTGAATTACTTCTCTTTAACCTCACACACGGGTTGTATTATTATTTCCCCCCTTTTCTGATTACTATGATTTATTTGTTTTTTTTGGTGTAGTTTGTCAACTAACTCCCAAAAATATGTAATTTAAAATAAGAAAAATGTCGAGAGAGGTGAATGAAAATAATATATTTTATTTTATTTGAAAATGACAAAGATGACTTTTTATTGTAAACATAATGATTATAAGATTTTTCCTTTTTAATTTGTTTTTTTTCTTGGTTTTGGCGTACTTTGAAGTTGAGAGCTATATGCATAAATAGACTTTTGGGTCATTTGTGTTGGTCTGGGAGATTGTGATTTTGTTTATATTAGTTATTTGTTTTTGTTGGGTGATCTTACCCTTTTTGAAGTTTTTTTTTTAAGTTATAATTTGTATTCTATTATGAATTTTTTTTATATTGTAACTCTTTCGATGTAACAAATATATTTTTCTTTATTTTGAAGTGGTGAACATGTGCGATGAATTGTAATCGTGAACAAATTTATTATACGCTTTGATGTAATCTCTAATTGTCATTAATCTGTATTTTTTTCTCACGTTGATGTCTTTTGCTTTTTCCATTAACGTTTGTGTTTACACGTCTGTTCTTCCTCCCTGGTTGAAGGTTTTGATAGCTTCGATGAATTTATCAAAGTAGAACCGAGCTGGAGTTGACGCGAGTAATAATTTTCCTACATTGTAGTAATAAAATAGGTTTTTTTTAGCTGAAAATATGGAATGAATTTTATAGACCTTACCTTTATATGTTTTAGAGTTGATCCTTGTCACAACAATGACTTTTTCCAATGTTTTATGCTTAGTAAGTGTCAGAAAGTAGATGCTTGTACGTCCCATATCAAAAGTCGGATTATTAGTCCTGTGATTTAATTTATATGCCTAATTTTCTGTCGAAATTTTTAATCATTGTTTGATAATTAGTCTTTTATGTACCTGTTTAATTGTAAGCCTATTACAACTTCTGTTTTTACTTCTCGATTGGTGAGACTTGTTCCTTGTATTATGAATATCCTTCCCACAACATCTATGAAAACCAAGTTAACTATTTTATAAGGGTTTGTAATAGTTCCTTCAATATCTGTAATAATTTATGTGTTGAAGTTGTTAGAAATACCTGGTAATTATGCTTTGCTATCTCGTAGATTTCGGAGTTGTGTATAGTTTTGAATCCAGAATGTGTTTGCAAGTATGTGTGGTATTTTTTCCTCTATTTGATTTAGTTTTGTTCCATTTGACATTTTGAGGACATATTGATAGGGTGTGAGCTTGTATATGCCGTTGTTTGGATGTACCATAAAATGCAAAACTCCATATATTTTTCTTTCCTTCACTTTAGTCTCTATCATATTCCTCTGTTGGATATATTGTATTTGTTAAATATGAAAATATGTTGAATTTCAATTAAGTAGGTGGTGAGTTTACCTTAATGTCTGAAAATAGTAATATTATTCAGAAGTTTTGCATCTCCCATGTTCGATTGATTCTAATTATGAATGTCAGTTTGGAGAGGCCCAACGTAAGTTTTCGTAAGTCATATGTTATCTTGTTTTTTTCTCCGTCTCCATTTCTACCGTGGTTTTAAAATGTTGTTTACAGAATATTTTGTTGGTTTTCTTCAGTTGATGGTAGACGGCTATCTTATTTTAAAGAAAATGTTGAGGTGTTAAATAATAGTAAATGTAATGTACATCATAGATGTTAGTGGTATTCAGTCTTGCTGTTTTGTTTTCTCGGCATTAAGTGGTCACATTCGTCTTTCGCCTCGAGACATGAAATAATTTTTAATTTTTTTTACTCTTATCTTAATTATATGAGAAGCACATGTATTTTTTTTATTTTTTTAGGATTTAATTTTGTAATTATTCACCAATTATCTGATGGGTTAACAATGTCGAATAAACATTTTTCTACAAATATATATATAATTTTCTTTTCTTCTTGTACCGGTTATATGGTCGCTCAATTATTATATTTTTTTGGAATTGAGATAAGTTTTGGATGTTTTATTTTTCTTTTTTATCATTATATTAAGTGATTTGAAATAATTATTTGTCTTTTCTTTATATTGGGATTATAAAATTTTGAGGTAAAGCAAAATCAAGTCCCAATTTAAAACTTATTTGAAGTACAAAAAATATACAAAATGAGAGTATATATGTTCTAGATGTTGCAGAATGTATCTTTTTATTTGTGTTGATATATAATTTTAGATTTCAAATATTTCACTTTCGTCCTCAGATCCTAATCTAGTATGTATATAAATTATGATTTTTTTGGAATGTAGTTATTTCTTTTGAATCAACTATTCTGGGAATTGTTGAGTTATTATGTAATGGGATGTACTTGATAATAGGGGCTGGGTATATTTCTGAGAGATACGATTGCTTACAATAAGCATGATTGAAATTGATTATCCCCTATATATTATTTGAGGATCCTTTTTAAAAGACTAACCTTTACTTCATGTGTTTATTACAAGAGTGTCATCCTTACTTATATTAATTACATATAATGCTATTATATGATTTGATCACTTATATTAATTATCACTATTACATAA
The DNA here is from genome assembly GCA_010577795.1 of Isatis tinctoria. Lineage (NCBI taxonomy): Eukaryota > Viridiplantae > Streptophyta > Magnoliopsida > Brassicales > Brassicaceae > Isatis > Isatis tinctoria. Next base: position 45,519 of record VHIU01000074.1, read on the forward strand.
TCAAAACTATGATATATCTCATAGACTCTAATTAAAATACATGTTATTTATTCATTCATAAATATATAACTTTAATTATGTATTTGACCAATATAATCAAATAATTTTATATTAATATATATATCATGTTTATAAATAACTTTTACTTGAAAAATATATATTATTTCAGTATAGTTATTCGTTTTAACTTATATTTATGAATTACAATAATAACCATATCACTCATATAATTTATTTACATAATCTTATATTATATATATTTATAATTCTTTAATCTTTATTTAATATAAAACTTATCCCCTATATATTATTTGAGGATCCTTTTTAAAAGACTAACCTTTACTTCATGTGTTTATTACAAGAGTGTCATCCTTACTTATATTAATTACATATAATGCTATTATATGATTTGATCACTTATATTAATATCACTATTACATAATCAAAACTATGATATATCTCATAGACTCTAATTAAAATACATGTTATTTATTCATTCATAAATATATAACTTTAATTATGTATTTGACCAATATATTCAAATAATTTTATATTAATATATATATCATGTTTATTAAATAACTTTTACTTGAAAAATATATATTATATTTCAGTATAGTTATTCGTTTTAACTTATATTTATGAATTACAATAATAACTATATCACTTCATAATAATTTATTTACATAATCTTATATTATATATATTATAATTATTTAATCTTTATTTAATATAAAACTTATAAATACTTTTACTTTATTAATATTATATTATAATCTTATAATATAATAAAAATTATATATTATTTTTCTTAAAGATTATAATATAATAAAAAGTATATATTATTTTTCTTAAAAAGCAACTTACGAGCAATTTTAATATATAAATAAAAATCACTAATTTATATCAACTTACCATGATTACCAGATATATTTATTATAGTATATAACTATAGCTATAATAAATTTCACTGTATTTAAACGTAATTCAAATTTCCTAAAATAAATCAACATAAAATATTTGATTTGTATTGATACCAATCAGTAATAAAACTATGGTAATGAAAAATTGTTCTGTTTCTAAACTTAATTAATAATATAGATTAAAATAAGTAACCACACATTTAATTAAATAAACATATAGTAGTTGAATTTATGCATATTCATATCAATTTAGAAATAAATTCAGATATAAATAATACGTCATAATTTTCTACTCGATCAATAATGATAGAAAATAACTGATTTTTTAGCAATGTTATCATATATATGATTTAATTGTTTTGCATTTATTAATATACAATTTTAAAAGATTTTGAAAATGTTAAAATCACATTATATATCTATATAAATGACTATAAAATTATATTTAAATAAATATTGTACTCCGCGGGTTACTACCTAGTAGATTTAGTATTCACAGGTTCTTGAAACTGATTAACCTTTTTATGTACTATTGTCTTAGGTAAAATAGCTGAATTTGTTATACACATTGATTGGGTCGACTGAAGATATTAAAGTAAAGAGTTGGAATCGTATAAATTTCATAAATTATATTAGCGACCTAAAAACAGGGTAAATCACAGTTTGGTGAAGCCTTTAGAAAATGGCAAGAAGATCCGGCAGACTTGAAAACATCTATGGGCAGTATACTTGCTCATAATGCTTCTAAACCCGGCTGTTGTGGCAACATCAAGTGGTACTCCTTTTCTTCCCTCGGCAAGGGTCCGGTTGTCCACAAAGTCTTCCTACAACAAAACACCCAGAATTAGATATTCATCAAGCATACATCAATGGATCAGTTTAAGATACTTATCATCGAGAAGTGAATGTGATGAGTTTCAAATCATAAAGTCAATCAACCTCTGCCGCTATAAGCAAGCTGCTACACTCATTAGCATGAGGCATAAAATCACCAAAGATTCGCCAAAAGTGATCTTCTTGATCAAAAGAGAATTACAAAAGACGCTAACTTGAGATTCCATACCGTTCTGATACAGTTCCAATGATTCTGGATAAACATATCTGAAACTTTTATCTTTTATGGGACTATGATACAGGTTTGTCACAGGACATCCTCTTTAAAATGAAAGATGACAAAACTCGGTTTGAAACTTAGCTTACGCGGCGGCTGCTGGATCGTTTACCACTCCCAAGAAATCGTCATTGATGGTACCCACACAAAACTGCAAAATCAAAGACAAATGTGCAAAACTGATAAATCTGTAATACAAAAACATAATTGCATTAGCATCTATTTTAAACTGAAACAATAAAAAGGAAATTTATAAAGATGAGAGCTTCTACTTTTACAGAACAAAACCCCAAAATTTGATTAAGACAAACCCCAAATTTGATAAGCCTCATAAGTAGTTTTTGTTATTGCAGTTACCTCAGGATTAATCTACTTGATGATACCAAGAATTGGGTGACCAATTGAAACAATATCAGGGGAAACTTCCAAGGCTGCTTCTTTCTGACTGTTCTTATCAGTTCATGAGGAATTTCCATTATCACCTGCCAAGAGACGATAGTTCAATGAAAGAATCTTAAGAAAAGAAAGAACAAAAATAGTAGTTAGCTTTAAACAAAGAGGAACGACTCTGGCTCAGTATCATTAGTGGCGTAGACTCCAAAATCATATGGGTCTTCCTTAAACTTAACTCCACAAAGTCGTGGAGCTTCCTTAAACTTGCAATCCTTCAAACAACTGCAGCAAACCTATGTCTGGTTTATACTTAGACAGATGATTATGTTTGAACCAAAACACAAGAGACACAGAGAAACTGATTCATCTATATTACATGAAAGGTTGGATGATCAAAAGCGTTAAAAATCAAGTCCCCATATGATTCAATTTCCGGTGTACATGTAAACCTATATTCAAATCGATTCAGGAAAGGAAAAACCTTTGATTGAATTGGAATCGAACATGAGAAAAACAGATCTAGCCAATCGAGAGAGAAAGAGAAGGGTTTTGCTTACCATTGACGTCGGGTTTGCATGTCATCCCCAAGCTCAGATCACTGAAGCTACCCTTCTCCTTGAGATAACGACTCAATCGACTACATGTCTGAGAGAAGGTGGGCTTCTCCGGTAACTTCCGACCAAAGAATTCCCAACACTCGGCAGAACTCGACATCGTTTAAATCAATCCACGACCTTCGATTCTCGATTTTTTTTTAAAAAAAGTTAGAAGTAAAGCAACCAGGAGTACGAAAGACGTGAGAAGAAAAAGAGTTAAGTTCAAACAAAGCAAACCTTTTCAGGCTTTCTTAGACGCCGATGCACACGTTTATGCCTGCTATAGTTGACAGGAGAGCAATTCTCCCTGGTGCTTTTTTGACACTTCTTCATTTGTATCTTCTAAGGAGACAGCAACGGCCAGCCTGGGAACGAAATAGAAGATCAAAAATAAACTTCCAAGCCACACATGCTATTTCAACCATCACTTTGATCTAGAAAACTCAATGGCCTACTATGATAAAACCCCTCACGACTAAAACTATATAACCTGATTCCAAACCCTACAAAAGTAAGAAAATATCAGATCTAATCACATGAGAGAGAGAATGAAGCAATAAAGGAATCACCTGGATGTTGTAAGGTATGGAGAAGTTGAAAGAGCTGTATTGGACTATTTTAAGGTCTAGGAAAGGATAGAAAGGGATCCTTTCTAACCTGATGAGCATGTCGAGAGAATCATTCCCATCTTGTTTTACCAGCTCCATCGAATTCCACTGCAACAGCCGTTTAACAAAACATACAAAATCTCATAAACACAGTAACTTGTAAAATCTAAATAGGCTCGTTTCGTAATCAACTATATCAAAGTCAGAACAGTATCCAATTCAATTTACCAGAACCACCTTAATTTCCTCCATGATTATGCCGCCTAGCAGAGCAAAATCGAAATTGAAATCATCCTCGATGCAGGAAAATACAAAATAGACGGAGACGGCGGAGAGAACTAAAACTTTCATTGTTTGAAAATCTGATCAACATCAGTTATGCATACACCAACTAATGAATTCCAATCGATTCAGTATTGACGGAAAAACTGGAGAAAGTCCCGATCAAGTACCAGTAAATAGCTCAAACCCGCACAGGGAAAGAAATTTCAGTCGGAGATTAATTGGCTGATACAGTGGAAACCCGAGGTGATTTTCCGTTCTTCTTCGCCATTTCGACAGTGGTCTAAGTTGAAGAAGCTTGATAGGGTAAGAAATAGGTAATTCCGGCGTCCTATTTAACAGTGAAGGTTGTTACAAATGAAGAGTCTGCCTTAACTATGCAATTAATGGCTGAGAAGTCTGGCCCATTCTAAATCCTCATTTTTCAGACCCATCGATTTCTTTGTTTGACCTGACGATCTTCCTTCTCCTCCTTCATGTGGTCGTGCCCGTGAGATGGAGCATCGTCGCCGTTACAGGAGGCCTCAGCTTTCGGATGTCGTCGTTGAAATGGTTACAGAGATATTCGTTTTTTTTTAATTCTTGTTGGAAGCTAATTTCTCATCGTTCAGTGAATTATGACATGGCATTTCACAACACGTGGCCACCTTAAAAAATCCAGGAAGCAAGCCGTTTTAATATATACTAGTAGATACTTACTCAATTATAAATCAACCAATCTAAACCAGACTAAACTGGAATAAACCAAAACAAATCAGTTAAACCATATTAAACCAAAAATTAAATTGTACACAAACCTAACCCTATAACATAATATCCACGGAGCAAATTCTATTGTCTAATTATATGTTGCAAGTAAACCTATATTAACATATCTTCCATTTCATGTTTATGACATATTTTTTTTAACAAAAAGGAAAAGACATGTTCATATGATGATAAAAATGACGATGACAAGTTTGATTATTGTGATGATTTAGAGAAAGCATCCTCATATTTAGTTCAAATTATATACTTTGAATGTAGCATTTGAACCTTCTCCACGTGGTATATTCCCATCGGAATCGCTCTACACTAATATAGATTATCTTTTCTCGCGTCAATCTGACTATGGTGCAGAATTATGTGACGAGGATCCTTTCTCCTAGCTTATATGGTTCATATGGAAATCTCGCAATGAGAAACTTTATAGGGGTATTAGTCGCTCTCCTGAAGACACAGTACGACATGCTACGAGTGAATGTTCTGCCTGGTTCCAAGCTAATGCGGCTGAATCTCCACCTTTGGGAGTCGTTTTGCCCCCAGCTGTCCCGCCTCTTGCCAATATTTGCATTCTTGATGGTGCTTGGCATCCTGATCGACTTAGTAGTGGAATACGGTGGTGTTTATTAGGAACAGATGGGCAACGAGGATTAAATGGGTATTCATAATCAACCAGGTCGCTTATCTTCGCTACACGCAGAACTGGAAGCTCTACTATGGGCTATGCGATGCATCCCTCATCACTCGACAATCACATCTTTTGGAACAGACTGTCAAGACCTGTTGAAGATGATAGAGGATCCTGAAAACTGGCCGACGTTTTCTACAGAACTCAAAGAGATAACATCCCTTCGTCGCCAGCTCCCCTCCTTTTCTTTATATTTTATTCCGAGATCGTATATCTCGGTTGTAAGGAATTTGTGACCTTTCCTATAACTGCGGAATAGATTTGTTTTAAGCAATAAAGTAAATAGACACAGAGATTTAACGAGTTCAGATCACGGTGTGTGATCCTACGTCTCGGCCTGAAGCTTTTCAGTAATCCACTATCACCACAGATTACAATTAGGGTTTCACAAAATCTCTCTAAGAACAAGAAGAAATCTTACAAGCTCTCAAAAAACTCTCGATGCCCTAATCCCCACGCATGCTTGGCTTTATATAAACCAAGGCGATTACAAAGTAAAGACGGTTTAACCCGTGGCCCAATAAGAATAAAACCCATTCCTAATTGACTAATACTTAAGTCGTGGACCAAGTTATACTTAATGATTTTCATCACCAAAGAGAATTTGGCACAAGCCCAACAAACTCCACCTTGATGACAATCACTTCCAAGTATAACATCTTCATCTTTGCATCTTATGCACAGATCCAGACAAAACAGCACCTTAGTGCTCTTCTAAGTTGAGAAAGCTGAAAGCGAAGAACCTTTATCAACATATCAGCTGGATTCCGCTATGTTGGAATCTTCGACAGCTTCACTTCACCTGAAGCAACAATATCCCAAATAAAATGCATCCTTCTCCTGATATGCTTTGTTCTCTCATGATGAACATTTTTCTTGGCCAAACTCAATGCACTTTGAGAATCACACCAAATCTCCATGGTGTCCTGTTTGAATCCGAACTCTTCGATCAAACCTTGAAGCCATATCGCTTCCTTAGCAGCTTCAACCAATGCCATATATTCCGCTTCTGTCATTGACAGCGCAACCACATGTTGAAGGCTCGATTTTCAACTAATAGCCGTTCCACCTGCCATGAAAACATATCCCGAGATTGATCTACTTCGATCCAAATCTGACGCAAAATCTGAATCGCAGAAACCTTCAATCTTAAAATCCTTGTTCCTCCTGAAAACAATCTTTCGATCCTCGGTACCCTTCAAATATCTTAGCACCCACTTCACTGCAGTCCAATGAACCATGCTTGGTTTACTCATGAACCGACTGACTAAACCAACAGCATAAGTAAGATCACACCTAGTTCCTAACATCGCATACATGATGCTGCAGATAGCATTAGAATATGGAACATCGTCCATAATTGTCTCAGCTTCATCATCCTTGACAGCTGAGAGCTTAAACTGCGAACTAATAGGTGTAGCAATAGGTCTAGACTCATTCATACCGAATACCTGCAAGATCTTCTTGATATAACCAGTTTGACTCAAGGTGAGAACTCCACCTTCACGATCTCTCGTAATATCCATACCAAGTATCTGCCTTGCAGCACCTAGATCCTTCATCTCAAAACGAATGCTCAACAGGTCTTTAACAACCTGAATCTCTTCCATCTCCTTCGATGGAATAAGCATGTCATCAACATAAAGAAAGATAAATGAAACCATTACTTTTGCCCTTCTTGATGTATACACAGTGATCAAACTCACTTCTTTTAAACCAATGACTAACCACAAACTAATCGACACACTTGTTCCATTGTCTCGGAGCTTGTTTAAGTCCGTACAATGCCTTCTGTAACAAGCATACATGGTCCTCCTTCCCCTTAACAACAAAACCTTCAGGTTGCTCCATATAGATCTCTTCTTCAAGTAATCCATGAAGGAACGCAGTCTTAACATCCAGCTGCACTAACTCTAGATCCAAATTTTCACAAACTGAGAGAAGAAATCTGATACTCACATGCTTCACAACAGGAGCAAACACATCTGAGTAATCAATACCCTCCTTCTGAGAATATCATTTGGCTACCAACCTAGCCTTGTAACTCGGTTCTTCAACTCCAGGGATTCCCGACTTTAACCTGTAAACCCACTTGCTACCAATCACCTTTCTACCTTGAGGCCTTTTGACTAACCTCCAAGTCTTGTTCTTATTCCAGAGAAACCATCTCTTCATCCATACCTCCATTCCAAAGAATGCTGCCCTTACTCTCAATTGCTTCCTGATAGTCCCTTGGATCTTTGGAACTTACTTCGACTGCAGCAAATAGTGCAAAGCTTGCACAATCATAATCATCGAGATATTCAGGTCTTTTAATGACTCGTTTGGAAGGTGAACGAGTTCTAACATTAGCTTCTTGAGGTATATCTCCTGTTTCCTGATCAACAACTCCACCTGAAGACGAACCTCACCCATTGTCTTCGTTTTCAGGAACTGTCGAATCTGCACATGTCTGTCGATCGACACCAGGCGAGCGTCGATCGATATTGGAGTTTTGTCGATCGATAGAAGGGGTTTCTTATCGATCGACACCTTTTTCTCAAATTTCTTCCTTCGTGCATTCTGACCCGCGTCGATCGACACCAACAGGTGTGTCGATCATCGTCGACACATGATTCGGGTTCTCATGCTCTGAATCAGTTTTCTCCCCCTGATTCTTCAAGTCGTTGAATACCTTATCTTCTACAAAGACTACATTCCTGATAATTACACATCTTGATTCATCCAGTAGCCATATATTGTACCCTTTGATTCCTTCCGGATAGCTAATGAAAATTCCCTTCATTGCTCTTGGCTTTAACTTTCCTTGATCTACATGAACATAAGCCGCTGATCCAAATCTTCTCATGTGCAGATAACCTGGCTTTCTCCCCAACCATAATTCTTCAGAAATCCTACCATCTAATGCTGATGAGGGACTTCTATTGATTTGGTACACAGCTGTGCTTACCGCCTCAGCCCATAATTCTTCTCCCAAGCCACTCTCATCCAAAATACAGTGCACTTTCTCCATTATTGTTCTATTCATGCGCTTAACTACTCCATTCTGCTGTGGAGTATAAGGACACGTCTTGTGCCTTTCAATCCCATGCTGCTTGCAAAACTCATTGAAGTCTTTGTTCACAAACTCCAACCCGTTGTCTGTTCTCAGACACTTCACTTTCTTGCTGATTTTATTCTCAGCTAGCTTCTTCCATTCACAAAACTTCATGAATGCTTCACTCTTAACAGACAAGAAGAATACCCACACCTTCCTAGTGTAATCATCAATGATAGATAGAAAATATCGCTTACCAGAGATGCTTGGAGTAACAGATGGAGATCCCCAAAGATCTGAATGTACATACTTCAGTACTTCACCTGAATTGTGCTTCCTAATGTTGAAACTCAGCTTTTTAGATTTCCCCATTACATAGTTCTCACAGAATTCAATCTCCCCAATCCTCCTCTTATCGATGATGCCCCTTTTTTCTAGGATCATCAGATTCTTCATACTCATGTGTCCCAACCTTCTATGCCACAAGACTGTCTCGTCATTGCGAGGTTTCCCGGAAACACATACATTCGACTGTCCTGTCACAATATCTCCATCAAGCAAGTACAAAGAACCATTCATAGAGCTTTGTAGTACCAACTTCCTGTTCTTATAGAACCTTATTTTTCCATTGCCTCCAGCATGACTAAACCCAAGCTTATCTAAAGTTGTGGCAGATATCAGATTTTTCTTAAGCTTAGGAATATACCTGACATTCGTCAATGTCTTTACAGTACCACCTTTAACATTGATATTGACTGAACCAATGCCTTCGACTTCTACACCGAAGTCGTCACCAAGTAGTACTTTACCAGAGTTGAGCTTCTCAAACTTACTGAACCAGTCTCTCCTTGAAGTCATGTGATACGAAGCACCCGAATCTATCACCCACTTCTCAAGATGCCAATTATCAGAGAATAATAACGCATCAACTCCACTAGACTGATCGATGACAACTGCTGCTGTCCCATCTTCATCACCGCTAATGCCTTTCATCTTCTTCCAGGCATAACATTCAGTCTTCCTATGTCCATCCTTCTTGCAGTACCAGCAGTTGAGTTTTCCTCTACTCGATTTTGACCTGCTCCTGCTTCTATTTCCATTACTTCGCTGATTCCTGTTTTCTTGTCTCCCGCGAGCCACATATGCTTCACCAGTCTTCTGCGAAGGATATATACCTTGAGCTTTAAGCTCTACTTCCTTGGCCTTTGCAGCATTCACCACATCTTCTATCGAGAGTGACTCCCTTCCATACTTCAGTGACTCCTTCATAGGATCAAATTGTGATGGTAAGGTAGCGAGCAACAAGACTGCTTGTGCCTCGTCTGGCACTTTAGCTCCAACACTTTCTAGTTCTTACATATTCTTCAACCAGTTATCGACATTATGATCGATGGTCTTAGAATCATCACACTTGAATGTATAAAACGAATACATTAAGTTGATCCGACTTGGTAAAGTCTTCGTGTTGTACAATCTCTCTAATGCAACCCAGAGATCTCTTGCTGTTTTGCAATCCTCAGTCTTTCTTACAACTCCATCAGCTAGATGTAGTTGCAGAGTGCTCATAGCGTGCTTCGCTTTCTTCTACTTATTCTTGTCATCTGCCCTGACCATTGCTGCAAAGTCTTCTTCTGACTCGTCTTTCTTCATCACCAGCTTTTCTGGTGGTTCAACTTCATCTAGAGGTAACACCTCATCATCCAAATTGTTTAAATTTAGATAGGCTAATATCCTCTTTTTCCATATAGGGAAGTCCCCTTTACCATCAAAGACGGCTACCTTCGGCTTTGACTTCTGCTCTTCTTCAGACATCCCGATCAAACAAAGTAACTATCACTGTTTAGCTAGTGTGTCGATCGATGGGATACGTGCGTCGATCGACAGAGAACCCAAACTCAGATTCCCGACAAAACTTGGCTAACTGTGTCGACCGACAAAGGATGTGTGTCGATCGACACCGACACGATCTTGCGATTCTTCTCTCGTGACAATCAATAGATCTGCTGTAGAATTCTCCGGTCTCACTCAAAACAATCTCAAGCAACCTGGCTCTGATACCACTTGTAAGGAATTTGTGACCTTTCCTATAACTGCGGAATAGATTTGTTTTAAGCAATAAAGTAAATAGACACAGAGGTTTAACGAGTTCAGATCACGGTGTGTGATCATACGTCTCGGCCTGGAGCTTTCCATTAATCCACTATCACCACAGATTACAATTAGGGTTACACAAGATCTCTCTAAGAACAAGAAGAAATCTTACAAGCTCTCAAAAAACTCTCGATGCCCTAATCCCCACGCATGCTTGGCTTTATATAGACCAAGGCGATTACAAAGTAAAGACGGTTTAACCCGTGGCCCAATAAGAATAAAACCCATTCCTAATTGACTAATACTTAAGTCGTGGACCAAGTTATACTTAATGATTTTCATCACCAAAGAGAATTTGGCACAAGCCCAACATCGGTTGTTGATGCTTTAGCTAAGCTTGCTTGTAAGGTTCCATGTTCTTTTTCTTTTGTGGGTTTTTCTATTCCGATGCGGATTTCCGCATCAGCTCAAGTTTGAGTAATAGATTAGCCCTTTTGTTGCAAAAAAAAAAAGTAGCATTCGAACAACGATTCGAAACAAAAAGCTTTACTATATACAGAGTGTTGGAGGTGTTTGATTTAAAAGTCCTCGCAAAACAAACCAAACCGTGGGGCTAAAGCGAGCTGGTGTTTATAAAAGACACTTGTCTTGTTAAAAGACTAATATTGGGTTTGGTAGAATATAGAAGTATTAAGATCTACGTTCTTGAGTAAAAATTTTGATAAAAAAGTTACGTAAACATTATTAGATTTGGTCGAAATAAGTTTGTAATCAATTGGCATAACACTGCATGCAACGTAAAACAAACATAATTTTGTCACAAAAGACAAAAATAAAATAAAAATTGAGATCGTGCATGTACAATAGAGCCTATATAAACTGAGTGACGGAAAAAAAAGCATATGAAGGATAATTGCTTGCCCATCATCTGTGCTTGTTCTCCGGTTCTGGTCTCTGGGCGGCTGTAGTTCCTTTCTGTTTTTAATGAGATATTTATGTCTTTTTATCAAGTGTTTTTGGATGGATGTTAGTATATAGTAATCTCCTTTATATAAAAGGAGTTGATTCCAACCCTTCTCAGCCGTGACACACGTCATCTCAAAAAGCCACGTCGAAATTGGCTCCAGATATGATTGGCTGGAAAAAATCTGAAATTTGATTGGTTTGATCTGTTTGTTTTTGCCGAAAAAATAAAGGCTCCACAAATAGCCTACTTCCCATATGCCCATCTCAAGCCCTCCTACACACGAATCCCTGCAGGCCCAGAACGGTCCCAACTGCAATTTCATGGTATGCCCTACATCAGCCCAAACATCGTGTCACCAGTTAGCACATAAAAAACTCGCTATGCCCTACAGCAGCCCAAAAGTAACGTCGGCTGGACTTCCTTCTCCGACCAAGTAGCGTAGCCGGGAATCTGTTCCTCATCTTTGCCTGCTCGACTCCCAGTTCTGAGTTTATCGTTATGCGTTACGTCTTTTCCACTTTCCCCCACGAAGGAAAACTGTAGCCCTCCCCTTCACATCTGTTGCCACCATAATTGTCTTACGCAAACGGCTATGTTAACTCTTCGGTTCTCCCATCTCAATCCATATAAATGATGGCCGCGATCAAAATCTTCCATTGCCGTCATCTCACTTTCAAAAACCCAAACCAATGGCTAAGAAGAATTCGAAAACTGCGGCAACATCAGGCCCATCACAGGTTCACATTCCGTTCGAGGCGGGTCTCAGTGAAGAAACACTTCAGTTCCGTTTGGTCAATTTCTGGGAGGATCAAACTCCTATTAAAGGGGGACTCTGAATCGGACTCGAACTACTTCTGATAGAAAAGGTGTTCATTCTTCCCTTCTCCGAAAATCGCTTTGTTGAATTGTATGTGAATATGTGAAAGTTTGAATATCGTCACTGATCTGTAGATCCTTACAATTAAATGAGTGAGCTTTCTCTCTGTTAATTTATTTTTCATGCGCTTCCTGGGTTTAATCCGGTTTGGCATTTTTCCGTCTATCCAGTTGCGTGTCTGTATAATCCATTCCATTTTTGGCGTGGTTGAGATGTTGAAACTCCTCGCAGGTTAGAGCCAATGGATCAATACTGTTTGTATTCTTTTGTTTGCTTCAGGTGTTCTGTTATCAGTTTTTTCCTTTTGGATCTGAAAACCTATCCTAGAGTTTTATTAGACTGCAATATTCTTTCAATTCAGGATCATACTTGGTGGTTGTGACAGAGAGTGAACGTGTTGGCCAGTTTCTGGGCCATCCTGTTTTCAAAATAACATCGCTCAACGTTCTTCCTTGTGATCATTCACTTAAAAACTCGCCTGAAGAACAGGTAACAAAACCTTGTGTTCCATCTTTTTCTGTTCGAATATATCTTTAACAGTATTGATCTCCGATCTCAGCTCTTAACCCACTGTATCACTTCTGGCAGAAAAAGATGGAGACTGAGTTCTCCAGGCTGCTCAGTGTTGCAGAAAAGACAACTGGTCTTTATTTCTCATATGAAGTTAACTTAACTCTGAGGTAAACGGTTTTTAATCTTCTTCCTTATGATGCATTCTGCTTACATATTGATCTTGACAATTAGGTATGTTGTAGTACTGTCCTAAGCCATGCATAAATTCAATTTTTATCTCAAGCTATCCAACATGCTACCTCTGAAGAAACTCGGTAGATAAGTTCCAAGACGCAAGTTTCCGTTGGACGTCACGGAATGATATCTGACGGAGTTTCATTTTTTTTTTCGTTTTGTTCATGATTTAGAAAAAAGAAGTATCGCATTTGGCTTCTGCTGATTTGGCCAAGAAATGGTTGGTGAAAGACGAGGTTAGATATTTTCAATCAATCAGTATGATGATGGATGGATTGAAGTTCTCAGGTTCCCAAAACAGTTACTACGGATCTGAGTTTAAAAGCTGTGATTTAGACAGTACGTAGTTTAATTTGGTAAGTGATGATGATGTAATCAAAGGCTCAAAACTATGGGTCAAATACAACAAAATCGAAGCTTTTCTTAATTTGGGTGATTTTCATTTTACAGTTCGAGCTTTGTGAACAGAAGGCAAATATGTTACAAGCTGAGTTAAACCGGGAAAATTCAGAGACCAAGAAGCTAACCGAAATGCTAGCCAGAGTTTGTGAGTATTACTATGCTCTACACAGTTATCTTGAGGCGTCGCAGAGTCGAAAGAGTCCTGAACATGATAACTTTCAGAAAGAACAACTAACGTTTGTCAGCTCCTCAATCGGACTCGGTTGCGGAACAACAGAGATTCTCGCCGACGACAGCAACGGTTTCAACCGCCTACTTCCCAGCTGGTAAGTCTGACACAAGCTTGGTAAGCGTTCGACTTAGTCTTTACTGATTAGCATTAATGTGGCTGAGATGGAGACTTAAGGGTCTTTTGATGATTCTTGATTCAAAGATGCTAATACGCTATAGAGCATTTGTTCATGTTCTTCATATCTCACTAAACTCAGTCTTGAACTTATCAGTTTCTATAGACAGAAACTCCGATAAATTAAAAATTTAGAAGGTATGATTGCTTCCATGTTGGAATCTTTTGTGTAAACTTAAGAAGCGTTTATGAGGTAATGTAAAAACCAGATTCAAAATACTGTTGTATGTGGATTATTTTGTACATGGTAAAGACAAGATTACAGAGATCTTTTTGTTCTTCTGATAAAAGAGTACATTTTGTGGATGAGGTTTCTTCTTGTAATAACAATGTTTGTAAAAATTGAAATTCTTTCATGGAAGATGATTAATGCTTCTTCACGGGAATTCTGACAATTCTGAATAAATCTTGATTACAACTAATATGTTCGGTGCATTTATAACATTAGGTAGATCGTTCATAACGAAAAAAACTCCAATAGCCACAAATTTAGATCATTCATACACACATTACAAAAGCCTGGATTTGTCAAGAAACAAACACAAAGGCTGTCCAATTTTGTCAGACACTAAAGAAGATCCAATATACAACAAACTGGCTTTATCATAAAAAAAGGCAGCAGGATTTTCCAAAGACTGACTTTTTTGATTCATCACCATGTTTCATGACGTTGTTGTAAGCTACATAGACCAAGTGAGAGACTTTCCCATCATCAAAGGGCAAGCTCACGTATTCTCTTGCAAACACCTCTGCTATCTTCCAAGCAATCGCCGCAAACAGCTTTGCAGTACATATACATCACAGTGGTTAAAGACAGGTTGTACAGCATCAAACCGTAAGAAACGCAGACAAAATATTTAAATTATTAATATTTTAATTAATGTAATCACACCCCGCGAGTGCGCGGGGTTGAAGAATCCTAGTAATATATTAATTAATTAGGGTCAATCTGACTAATTTTCTCATTTTTTATTCTTTTTCACTTCGATCTAACGTTTGACAAATAGGTGAGTGCCTATATCATGGGTAGAACCATAGCGCAGCGCTATATCAAGTGAACATGAACGTGAAACAACTTCCTCTCTGATAAACAGAATTAGCCTAGCCAGTAAATAAAAATGTTCAATGAGTTCAACACTAAAAATCTGTGATACATAATATAACACCGTTTGATCTTTTCAGCACAATTGAGACCTTATATTTGTGAGAAAGTGTAACTGCAATTTGTGACAACTCCCCAATTTTCTTATCAAATTTTGATCTATCAAGGCAATTCCCCAGTTGGACAACCAATAATGTTTCTAGTTTTCTTGTGTTTCGCAGCAAAAGTTCCATGAACGAAGCCACGAGATCCAGCTTTGCAGCTTGATACACAGACGAAGCCGGAAAGATCACGTCATGAGGATCTTGTTGGTCCAAGTAGCTATTAACATATTTCTCCTACAAACACACAAAAAGGTAATCATCATGCGGTGTTTTTAACATACTTTGTAATGTAGGAAGAAAAGGATAATAAAAGAGGTTCGTGATAAAGATACCACTGAGCAGTTCCAATCTTCAGTTTTGTAAAATCTTATCTTCTTAAGTCCAGGTGAGCTTTGTAGCAGCTTTGCTATACCAGGAACCGCAGATCGCAAAATTGTTGTTTTGATAGTCAATGTTTTGACTTTAAACGACGGGAAATGAAACCACGGAACTCGGCAATAGATAGCATCTAGCAATAAGATTGACAATAAGAGATAGTGTATACCAATTAAATCAACAAAAGAAAAGCCTAAGCAAACAGTTAATCGTCAACTACTTAGCACATGATAAAAGATGTTATCCGTAGAATGTGTTTATACTTAAAATGTTAATACTAAAGACATTTCACTCGATTGATTTTGTAACATAGAGGGTTCTAAGCATTAAAATATTTAAAGGATGCCAAAAAATGGCAACATACCTGAAGAAAGCTAAGCCCAACAGTGAGGTTCTCTACGTTCTGCAACTTTTCTAGCATCGCTTGCACCATCACTTGATAATCATCCTTCGGGGGATCATCAAGATCCTTCGAGAGATCAACTTGAATAGACCAGGGTCGAGGTAAGAAATAGCTAGTGTCTATGTTAGCCTCTATTAAAGAGGAGACATCAGCTAAAGTACATTTTTCCTTAAAATCGATCAATCTCAAGTAATGGATATGAGGAGCCACCATATGAAAATTTCTTGGAGCGGAAAAGGGGAATGCTATATCCAATCGTCTAAGGCGCAGCGATTCTCTTAGGTCAAGGCAATAAACTAAACAAGAGTGCAATGTCAAGCTTTCCAGCATAGGAGAACCAGACAGAATCTTAGGAAAGGCTTCATCAGAGAATATAAAACAGCTCAAAGACAAGTTCCGTAGTGATGTCCACGAAACGGTGCATTTAGGTCTCATAAAATGATATCCTGATGATTTTACGATGAGTTGCTTTAGAGAAGAATTGCTGAAGAAGAAATCTTGAAAAGCGTAGTAAGTATCTAATATCAAAGAAAGCTTCTCCACGTTGTGGGATAGTGCAAACTTGATCCAGCTATCAACGTGGGGACTCCTTTCTCTGGTTTCGCTATCAACTCCATGGACGTAGAGATGGAAACTCATGATTTTGGCGGCCGAGTAGTTGGCTAGGGTTTTGCCAATCGTATCAAAAGACGTTTTACGACAATCAAAAGAGAGACGAGGAGTCTTAGACCATACATGCCTCCATCGTTTGGACAAGATGATTGTTTTGACGGCTAGATTGGTCGGAACAAAGGAGAGGATATGGTGGATGATCTCGTCTGGTAGAGGGCTGATTGAGTCTACACCGCCCAAGAGCTGGCTAGGGTTTTGAGCACCAGCATGGGGGGTGTTTTCCTCCTTTACTGGTTCTTCCATGGCCGTCAGATCTCAATCAATCTTTCTTCGTTACACATTTTGGGACTAGTACTATAGTAAGCCCTTGCGAATCCCGTTCCTCCTATTTGTTAGGTTTTTAATTTGTTCGGGATGGGAAAAATGTTGCAGAAATAAACCGAAACAAAAGTTAAATTGAGTTTGGTTTAGAAGTCTTGTTTCATTAGTAAATAATCTGCGCGTCTCATTTTTATTCAGTTTTTTTTTTAAATTATAACATTTATGTATTCTTTATATTATTAATTTTGAGAAATACCCTCAAATACCACACTTTCATGTTTTTGTGACAAAAATACCAAACCAAGGTGAAAATGACAAAAATAACATTTATTTAATGGTTTAAAGATAATTAAATTAATAAATTTGGGTACAAAAGTCATTAATTAGGGTTTAGATTTTGGGTTTTAGGGTTTAGGTTTAAGAGATTGGGAAAAAAACATATGAAAATAAATGTATAATAGTCTTTTTTCTCTACAAAAAATGTCATTTTTGTCATTTTCACTTTAATATGGTATTTTTATCACAAAAACATGAAAATGTGGTATTTTTGAGAATTGCCCTATTATTTTCTTTAAACTTTTTTCTATCTATGTTATTATTTTTCTTTAGAATATTTAGGCTTATCATGTTTTGTGCTTTATATATTCACGTTTATTTGTTTAGTATTTATCTTGGATCTATTTTTATTTATGGTTTAGTTTTGCATTATTATTTATTAATAGCACTTTTGTATTATTTGTATCCAATATTGTAATTTCTAGAATTTATGTGATTGAAATTTTTATACAGTAAGTGATTATATTTACTGTTATTTTGTTTAAAAGTTTATACGGTTATAGCTTTTATTTAATATATATGAAAATAAAAGTAAAATGAAAAAAAAATTATGTAAATATATATATATATATAATATATATATATATAAATCTGTATATCTAACTGATAATATTACTTTTATACTAATTGACTTTGCGTCTATATCACCTTTTAAAAATCGCATCTTTGATATTAGTGTATAAATCTATTCTCAATTTTTTTTTTAATTTAGTCTATGCCAAGTACGAACACAACTTTTCTTTCTATATTGCTATAATATATCAATGCAGCAAATGTTTAATCTAACAATTGGCATGTCATCACTTAATCTTATTTAAATCCAGTATAAGTAATACTCTTCTTCTTTTTTAACATTTTTCTAGATTATTACACTACAGGAAAACATACCTTCTTCCCACCGATTTTCCCACAGAAATTACAGTGGAAATATAAACGTCCAATTTCCCACCAAATTCCCATCAAATAAAAAGATTGTGAGAAATCGGTGGGAAATTTCCCACAAAAATAACAATGGGTTTTCTGTTGGAACATTCGGTGGCAAATCTGTGCGGAAATCTCGACAGTCTAATACGGTGGAAAAACTGAATGTAATTTCCGACAGATTTCCCACCATAAGCATATCAGTCGGAAATCGGTGACAATATTGTGGAAAAAATATTACTGTTGTAGCTGTAGAAAATCTGTGGGAAAATTTTCCACCGACGTCCTACCAAAATTTTTAAACGGGTACATAACAGCCATATTTTGAAACGGCTATATAACAACTATAATATCAGTGGGAAAACGGTGGGAAATCTGTGTCAAATTTTCTGTGCAATTTCTATATAAGATAGTCATGCCTTCACATATTTTACCACATTCTATCTTCAATCATAAAAAAAATGTCTTCTTTTTTTTTTAATATTCAGTGTCTTCAAGTGATAATAATTTTCGAGCATGGATGTACAAAGATCGATGGGATTCAAATACCGGATTACTTACAACGGAGTTTGGAGAAGGACTCAAACAATTCATGCAATTTGCCACACAACAAGAAAGGTGCCTAGAAACAGGTAGGATGTTCTGCCCTTTTCCTAATTGTGATAACAATAAATTTATTAAAGTAGATAAAGTGTGGAAACATTTGTATCAACAAGGTTTTAGGGCGAATTACAAAGTATGGTATTATCATGGTGAAGTCGAGTCGGTGAATGTAGCTAGTACTAGTGAATATTTGGTTGAGAGGTTAGATGAAACTATGCCGCCAGTAGAAAATATAGGTACGGTTCAGATGGTTCATGATGCTTTCCGTGAGGATATTCCGACATTTATGGAAGATGGGAATAGAGTAGAAGAACCAAATTTAGCAGCAAGGAAATTTTTTGATATGTTAGACGCAGCTAAACATCCAATATATGAGGGTTGTAGAGAGGGTATTTCTCCTTTATCAACAGCAACTAGGATGATGAGTATAAAAACAGATTTTAATTTATCTGAAGACTGTGTTGATGCATGGGCGGATTTGATCAAAGATCTTTTGCCAGTAGATAACCTGGCTCCAGGCTCATACCATGAGATAGAAAAACTTGCTTGTGGGCTTGGTTTGCCATATCAGATGATCGATGTGTGCATCGACAACTGTATGATATACTGGAAAGAAGATGCGAACTATGTGGCATGCCGATTTTGTGGCAAACCTCGCTTTCAAGTAACAGGTGGAAGAGTCCGAGTACCGTTCAAGCGTATGTGGTATTCACCATTGACAGATAGACTGCGTAGACTATATCAATCTGAGCGTACGGCGGGGCCAATGAGATGGCATGCAGAGCATTCAAACGACGACCAAATTGCGCATCCTTCAGACGCAAAAGCTTGGAAGCATTTTCAGTCAGTTTATCCTGATTTTGCAAAGGAAACCAGAAATGTCTATCTTGGCCTTTGTACAGATGGTTTTAGTCCCTTTGGAAAGCATGGGAGGAAGTATTCTTTGTAGCCAGTCATACTGACGCCGTACAATTTACCGCCATCTTTGTGTATGAAACGAGAGTTTCTATTTCTCACTATACTAGTTCCAATTTCTCACTATACTAGTTCCAGGTCCTGAACATCCGAAGCGCTCTCTTGATGTGTTCTTGCAGCCTTTGATTCAGGAGTTACAAGAGCTATGGGACCATGGTGTTGAAGCCTTTGATATTTCACGCAAACAAAACTTCAGGATGAGTGCAGTGCTTATGTGGACCATCAGTGATTTCCCTGCATATGGAATGCTATCCGGATGGAGTACACATGGAAAGTTAGCATGTCCATATTGTCAGGATAATACTGATGCATTCCAATTGAAACATGGACGGAAGACATGCTGGTTTGATTGTCATAGACGCTTTTTACGAAGTTCACATCCTTACTGCCGGAGCCGGACCGCATTTAAGACAAACAATGTTGTCAAAGAATTTCCCAGATCATGAACCAGACAGTAGAATGCGGAGGTAATGGGCATGATCTGGTTCAAGGGTGTGGTGAATTTCACAATTGGCACAAGAAGAGTATTTTCTGGGACTTGCCATATTGGAAGCATCATTTACTAAGGCATAATCTAGATGTCATGCACATCGAGAAGAAATTCTTTGACAACATCATGAATACCATCTTAAATTTCCAAGGGAAGACAAAAGATAATCTGAAGTCCAGATTGGATTTGCCAAATATATGTTCACGAGAGGAGCTACATGTCTTGGCAAACGGCAAGGGTCTAATTCCAATTTTTCGACTGGATGGAGCTGCAAAGGAAGAGTTTTTTCAGTGGATTATTCATTCTGTTAAATTTGCAGATGGATATGCTTCAAATTTACGAAACTGTGTTGACAGTCAAGAGGGTAGATTAAGTGGGATGAAGAGTCATGATTGTCATGTGTTTATGCAACGGCTGTTACCATTTGCGTTTGCTGAACTTCTACCATCAAATGTCCATGAAGCCATAGCAGGTATATTATTATTTTTTAATTAATTTTATTCAATACTTGAATATATTACATTATTAGCATTATACTTTTAAATGTAGGGATAAGAGCATTTTTTCGAGATCTATGTACCAGATCATTTACAGCTAACACAGTGAAGACTTTGGAGGATAACATTCCTATTCTCATTTGCAATTTATAGAAAATATTTCCCCCATCATTCTTCGATGTAATGGAGCATCTGCCAGTTCACCTCCCTCTAGAAGCAGCACTTGGTGGCCCAGTTCAATATCGGTGGATGTACCCATTTGAGCGCTTCATGTTCCACCTAAAGAAGAAAGTGAAAAATTTAAGCAAAGTGGAGGGGTCTATTGTCTCACAGAGTATTAACGAAGAAACATCTCACTTCTCGACATACTACTTCTCACCTCACATTCAAACAAAAAGTAGAAAACCAGGTCGCAACGGCGATGGAGGAGTCAAACCTCAATACTTAAAGTATGTGCCAGATATATTCGCACAAGTTGGTCGAGTAAGTGTAAAACAGAAGAAACGGTGGCTAAGTGAACATGAGTTATCTCACTTGCATTCGTACATTCTCTTTAACTGTGATGACATATTGCCATACGAAAGGTATTGCAAAAGCTTTCTTTTTCAAAGTTATATATTAACAAATAAAATCTGTGCTGAATTTTCTTAACTTTTTTTCAAATTACAGTATTTATGTAGATTACTTGAGAGCTACATTTCCGGATCTAACAGAAGAGCAAATTGGAAGTAAGAAACATACCGGTTTTGCAGAATGGCTGAATATTTATGTAAGTTTTGTTACACACTTGATATCGCTATGTTTTTAAAATTAAAATTATCATTATCTAATATCTCCGTCTATAGGTGCTCGCATGGTCTATGAGAGGCCAACAATTTCCTCCATGGTTGACAGAGTTGGTCAATCCCCCACTCACACTTGCTATTAGTTCACCTACTTATTACACACGGGGTTATGCATTTAAGGTTTGTCGTGAGAAGAGTACAAGATCGACGGTGAACTCTGGTATATCTGCACAAGCTGGTGATATAATTTACTACGGTGTTTTGAAAGAAATTTTGGAAGTTGAGTATGCAGGTATCATTAATATGAAATGCATAATATTTATGTGTGAGTCGTATGATCCATCGCCTGGGACTGGTGTTCGGCATGACAAATTTGGTGTGACGCAAGTCAATTCTGCGAAGAGGCTACCTAAGTATGATCCATTCATTCTTGCATCACAAGCTGATCAAGTGTGCTATATTCCATATCCTCGGGTTACACGCAAAAAATATCCTTGGATTACTGTTACACAGATTCATCCACGTGGTAGAGTTCACGGGGTTCTCGAGCACGACCCTTTGCAACAAATGGAACGGCCAAGCTCTTCTATGATTCCTGAGACTGAAAATGACATTTCAGAGCCAGAGGATGAGGAACAGGCAGAGGAAGAGGAACAGGCAGAAGTTCCGGCCACTGTTGACGATCTCCTGCTGGCTCCAGGTCGAGAAAGCCTTACAATGCTTTATCACAACAAGAAAAAAAATGGTAAATCTTCATAGTTTCGATGGATTTATTTGCATCTGTAATGCATATGTGTATTCAAAGTTCAACAGATTTGTCAAGTAAACACATTTTATTTTCAGGTTTAAACGTGAGGAAGGAAAGATTACTAAACAAATCTTGAAGATGCTTAAATCCAATCTTCCCAGAGCTTGGAAAACATATAGAGTTGTTCCTCAAAACCTCAAGAACAATTGGTTTCGTTGTTTTGCTGTAAATGAATTCTAAACAGGATTAAATTTGGTTGGTGTGGTTCGTTTGACCAAACATAATTGTTTATGTTTCATGTTTGCAGCAAGAGTTTAATTGGGATCCAAGCATAACAGAGCTTGTTCGAACTGCTTATGATGAACAATGTCGGGCTTCTTTCAGCAACAATGTTCACGAGTGGAAAGAAAAATGGAAGAATGGTGGGATTAAACCAGTCTGGATGGGTGACATAGTGTGGGATGGTTACATTAAGTTGTGGCAGAATAAGAAGGTAACTGCTGAGGCAGCAACGAACTCTAAGAAAAGAAATCAGCGCAAATCAATAAATAACACTGGTGCGAAATCTTTCCTCAGACGATATGATGAAATGGTATGCTTTCTACTTCAAATTTGCGTTGAATGTGTTATATTGATTGTGTAATATTTCATTCTAACAATCAATTTTTGTTGCTTGTTTATAAGACTGACGAGGCTAATGTAGTAGAGCCTGATATGCTGAAGTTTCTCGAGGGAACACATACTTCTCAGAAGACTAATGAAATTCAAGACGAGAAGGTGAAAGGGTTTATTGAGAAGGTGAAAAACATCATTGATGAGAAATTAACTCAGGATCCTACAATTCAGGCACTTGGACGCTCGGAGATAAATGATATAGTTATGCAGGTAAATTCAATTTGCTTCTTGATGGTAGAAGTGATATATGCATGTTTTAACTTATGTTATTTTGGTTTCAATTAATTTTCAGGAAATACCAGTTGTGAAA
The DNA here is from genome assembly GCA_010577795.1 of Isatis tinctoria. Classification (NCBI taxonomy): domain Eukaryota; kingdom Viridiplantae; phylum Streptophyta; class Magnoliopsida; order Brassicales; family Brassicaceae; genus Isatis; species Isatis tinctoria. The sequence goes on from VHIU01000074.1 coordinate 68,666, forward strand.
GGGCGCCGGCTAGGATTTGGTTCAATTCCAGAACCCCTTGTCTCCTCCTCTGCAACATTTTCTTCTCCTTCTGGAAAGGAAGAAATGTTAGAGAAGATCAAAACTTTGGAAAGTGTCAATGCAAAATCACACAAACAAATCCAACATATGCACAAGATCCAGAAGCTACACCTAAGCAAGTTTCCAGACTTTGAAACTCCTCCATCTCCCCAAACTTCAGTTGATGAAGATGAGACTCAAGGTTGAAGGTGGTTCAAGTTTAAAGATGTTTTTGAATGCTTAATGTTTAATTAGTAATATGTAAGGAGAATCTGAATGTTTGATGCTTTTGTGAATGTTTTTTTATGAATTAGAATGTTTATTAAGCTAATTGAATAATTTCTAATTCCAAATTTCATATTAAATATTTTTTTTCATTTTTTAAATATTATCACGGATTTTAGTGGGAATATTTTTTTTGCAAATCTATGGGAAATCGGTGTTGAAACATTTCCCACACATTTCCAACAGAATGTATTTTTCGGGAATAAGAAGAAAAACAGTGGGTAATTACCATCATAATACCCACCGAAAATTTTCCACCGATTCACCTCGGATAGATATCGGTGGTAAAATATTTCCCACAAGTTTCCAGCAGAAGACATTTCTCGGGAATCAGTATGAAAACAGTGGGTAATTTCCATTAGATTTCCCACCGAAACTTTTCTACAGATTTACCACTGACCAATTTCGGTGGGAAATTTCCCACCGCTTTTCGATAATTTCCGATTTCCGACTAACGATTCCCAACAACTTGTTTTGGTCGGAAATCTGTAGGAAACATCGTTTTCCCACCGTTTTCCCATTATTTAGGCTGTGTAAAATGACACTCTTTCTTGTAGTGTTACATTATCAAGATATTTAATAGTATCTTAATGATGATCTACCTGCAAGATTCCACGGTGACAGCTCTCTCCGCAACACACAAATCCACGAAAGACGGCTAGACCTTGACACCTTAAACCTTAGATAAGCCTTGCATTAATAATTTGCAAGAAAGTGCACTCTCAGGGATTCAAACCCCACACCTGGTGTAGAAGCTTTTTTAAATTCTTGACCACTAGGCCAAGGTGCTTCCACAATGTAAATATTTTCTCTTGAATTTGATTCTGCAACAACTACCGCTATCTTTTCATGAAATCCAATTTCACCATATGAAAATAGTTGAGGAAATTGAAATTATGTACAAATGTGACTATATGTTGTAGTCCAGATGACTTGTGGTGTACTATCACGTCTCTTTCTTCTATCGTTTCTATAACGCCCCAACCGTCCACTCACTCGGACCCGTGAATGCATCCCTGTCCAATGGCCGATGTATTATATTTGGAAGGCTCGAGAGACTTGTTTACTGACTCTGAAATCACCACATGACTGTTCCCCGTGTTTTATCTTCATTCACACGATACTGTGATTGACTTCTCGGTAGGTCACCCATCATTTGACTACTCTTGTTCAAGCACGTTTAACTATAGAGTTTTCTCTGAATGTACAAGTGCGCTTTGATGACATAACTAGCCAAATCAATTCTCTTAATCCTTTCCAGTACACCACTATTCACCAGAATTCAGGATGTTAAATAGGATTTTCCAGCCCAGCCCGACCCTTTTAATTTTAAGCTCGACCCTTTTTAAGCCCAAACCCTTTTTTAAACCCTTAAAATTTATAAAACAGGGCTGATGTTATGAACCGTTTGGTTTAATGGACTCAATATAGACCGACCCACGTAGAGGTTATTGCATAACCAGTCCTTAGGAATATTCTAGATTAGTCTTGACCATTCCTTGTTCAACAAGTAATAGGTTAATAGAATATTTCCTTTTCATTGTATGTGTAGTAAAATGATAATTACCTTTTCTCTACCTAGTGTAATCACTATATAAAGAGACCTTTGGTCCTCATAATAATACACACAGAACATTCAGTTCACAACACGTTATCAGCACGAAAGCTCCTAAACCCTAAAGCCCTAGAGACCCTGAGCAGCCGCCGAAACTTTAAAGAGTCATATCTTTCAAACCCTGAGGAAATAGAAGGCGATCTAGATATCAAATCGAAGCCCCCGACGAGGCGAATCTACCGGTGAAAACCGCTTGTTGATCCGACATCGGACGCGCTCTCACGCACGCATACAGTACACGACGATCTACCAAATAAACCAAGGAGATCCGATTTCATCTTGTGTTTTTCGAGGTCTTTAGCTCCCGGTTCCTGTCCATTCAACATCCTAAGGTGATCAAGGTAATCCCTAAAGCTAAGAATAAGAGCAAATCGAATTGGACTAAGAAGAATAAGAAACCCTAAAATCAATCTCTCTCTAGAACTTGTTTGTTAATATTTAAACTTGTTTGATCTCATAAACCCTAATAATCGAATTTGATCTAAACCTTATGAAACCCTAAAAATCGGTTGCTTGATCAAACTTGTTTGAGATTGTCTTGATAAACTTGTTTGCATGATAAAAACCAAATCATATAGCTTGTTCCATCATCTCTAATAATCGGCCATAGCTTGATAATTGTTAAAATCGGATTGCTTGAATAATTGTCTGCTTGCTTGTTGAAATCGATTATTGCATGATTAAATTTGGTTCCTTAGCCTGCTCGTTTACTTGTTTAAAATCGCATAAGAGCTTGTTTGCATCATTCATTAAAATCGAATTTGGCTCATATAGAAATCGCATGCTTAAGATTGTTTAATCATGAAAATCGAATTTGGATTGCTTGTTTCATGAGTTAGGTTGTTAGATCACCTTGTTTAATCATTAATCGAAATCGGCCATATAGAAAAGAAGGTTGAAATCAATTTGCCCTAATCCTAATCCAAATAGGAAAATCGTAATCCCTTCCTTTTAGTAAAAAGGAAAGTTTTAAGAATATCCTTTTCCATTTTGCTTAATTTCCTTTATTGGTTTATTCCTATAATTAATTGTCTTAGGATTAATTTTTGCAAAAACAAAGTTGATTAAAATCGATATTAGCATAATTAAAAATCGGTTGCTTGATTTAATTAATTAAATTGCTTGATTGATTGTAAAGCTTAAAAATCGGATAAACATTACCGGCCATATTCCTAAGGTCCGGTTTTATTAAAAGTCCTGAATGAAAATTTGATGCATGACCGGCCATATTCCTAAGGTCCGGATCATATTTAAAGCCCCTAACTGAAATTCGTTAAACGTTTTCAGATGGCTAATGTCAACGAAAGATTTGATGCATATGAAAGAATGGCCAAAGTAAATAACTTTGAATACCCGATCCTAGATCTCTCCGGAGACGAATTCCTAGAATGGTCATTGAGCACTAGACTTGCTCTACAGGACAGAGGACTCGGAAGATGCATCTATAAAGATAATGATGAACTTGAAAGCCAAAAGCAAAGAGCCATAATGATTATGCGCTTCCATCTCACTAAAACAAAAACTGAGAGACAAGTACCAAAAGGTTAAGGACCCATTTGATCTTTTGATTAAGTTGGGTAAAAGGTTCTCAATGGTACTGTTGCTAAACTCCCTGGAAGGATGGGAGACTCTCGGTTTTAAGGATTGTGAATCTGCGGATGAATATCACTCTGCCCTCATGAAAATCGTCTATGGCCTCAGGCTATGTGGCGAAGTGGTGACAGATGAGGATCTTTTGGAAACGACCATCTCCACACTAAACCCGCGAGATATAATTTTAAGGCTCAAGGCCAAAAGTTTTCACCACCTATCATGATCTATACCAATACCTCAGAAGAGGGCAGATGACCAAAGAACTTATCGCAAGATGTGATGAAGTACTAAGAAGGTGCGATGAGATGGATAATCCCGAAACAAATAACGAGGAAGAAACCTCGGACTGTGAAGGCAGTTCCATAATTGACTAAGTGAATCCGAGATTTTAAGTTTTTCCATTTTTGTTGCTTTGTTTGTGTTTGGATTTTATGTCTTTGTTTCTTGATTTGAATGAATAATTTTAAGGCTTTAAGACATAAATTCTTGTGGGCAAGCATAAGTACTATAGCAGGACCGGCCGGCCTTATAGAAGGCTACGGCCAGGCCAACATTTTAATGCCTAAAGGCACGCATCTAGAAATCCCTGATGCATGTTTTCACCAAGCTCAAATCCAAACTTATTGAGTTTTAAAGACATTCGTCTGAATGGTTTCATGTGGAAACAATGGACGGAGGAAACAGAGAATTTCTCCAGATAGTTAAAATCGCCAAGGTCAAAAGAAAGTCTTTGAGACTATACCTGCTATAGCTACAAGCTTATACTGTATAAAAATCAGTATGATAGAAGCCAATGCCACCGTAAACAAAGCTTTTACGGATATGTTCACTTTATGGCATGACCAGCTGGGACATCCGGGTCAGGAATGATGCGGAAATTGATATTAAACACGAGAGGACACGCTTGAAAGAAAGGAGAGTGATCCCGAAAATTCAAACTTGTGCCTCATGTTCACAAGGTAAATTGATTGTAAGACCGTCACCAGTAAAAGTGACTAAGGAAACGATAAATTTTCTGGAAAGAATTCAAGGAGACATGCGGACCAATACACCCACCTTGTGGACGTTCCGATATTTCATGGTCCTCATTGACGCATCTACACGATGGTCACATGTATGCTTATTGTCAACACGGAACTTGGCATTTGCAAGACTCCTTGCGCAGATAATTCGCCTACGGGCACACTTTCCAGACTTTCCTTTAAAAACCATCCGTATGGACAATGCGGGTGAGTTTACCTCCAGAGCTTTGATGATTACTGTATGTCCATGGGGGTAAGTGTGGAACACTCCGTGGCACATGTACGTACACACAAACGGCTTGGCCGAATCTCTCATCAAACGCATACAGCTGATCGCTAGACCATTACTCATGAGGTCAAAGCTTCCAGTATCAGCCTGGGGACACCAGTCTTACATGCCGCTGAATTAATCCGTATCAGGCCATCAAGTGACCATGAATATTCCCCCCCAATTAATTACGGGTCAAGAGCCAGACATATCCCATCTAAAATATTCGGTTGTTCAGTTTATGTACCGATTGCTCCACCACAGAGAACTAAGATGGGACCTCAGAGGAGGATGGGAATATATGTTGGATATGATTCACCCACGATCATAAAGTACCTAGAGCAACTACCGGTGATTTGTTTAAGGCCAGGTACGCGGATTGTCATTTCGATGAGTCCATTTTTCCAACAGTAGGTAGGTAGAACCGGCTGGTAAAAGAACTCTCATGGAATCATACATCCTTAAATTGGCAAGATCCTCGGACCCAAAAAAGTGACTTGGAAGTCCAAAAGATTATTCATATGCAAAAGCTAGCTATACAATTGCCAGATTCCTTTGCTGACCCGCAGAGAGTAACTAAATCGTATATACCAGCCGTGAATGCACCTATACGAATTGACGTCCATGATGGACCGCAAGTGGCTACAGAGTCTAGACCCCGTTTGAAACGTGGGAGACCTATTGTTCAAAGATAAGACTCCCGGAAATTAAAGAAAGGTGCTGAAATTCAAACCGAGGAGATAGTGGATGGTCCAGACACAGATGAGCCTAAGGTACCGCAAAATGAAGCTCGGGACGCCGAGCATCATGGTCCTGAAGTTCAAAATAACAATGAGATCTCGATAAATTTTGTTAAGTCCGGAATCCAAATGGAACAGAAAAGATGTCGACATCGATGAAATATTTGCATGCAATGTAGCCCTTGATGTAATAATGAGGATATAGAACCCACGTCCATTTTAGAGTGCACTCGCCGATTAGACTGGCTTAAAAGACGTGGAGTTAAACTCTTTAAAAGAAGAGAGAGGTTTTTTGGTCCTATAATTCGGACACCTCGAGATATAATCCCAGTTGGACATAAATGGGTCTTTGTGAGGAAGAGAACGAACAAGGAGAGATTGTTCGACACAAAGCACGGCTTGTGGCACAAGGTCTCACAGAGACCAGGAATCGATTATGAGGAGACATACTCCCCTGTGTGGATGCAACGACATTCCGATTCCTGATAAGTCTGGCCATAAAAGAAAAATTGGATTTACGGTTAATGGATGTAGTAACCGCCTATTTATATGGTCCACTGGAGAATGAGATTTATATGTGATTACCAGAGGGTATTGAGCTCAAAGATAAGAAAAGTTCTCGAGAAGAACACTGCATTAGGCTAACCAAATCCTTATACGGACTGAAATAGAGTGGGCGCATGTGGTACAATCGTTTAAGCGAGTACCTGATTAAATCCGGATATAAAAATGATCCCATCAGTCCGTGTATTTTTATAAAGAAGTTTGCAAACAAAGGATTTGTGATTATAGCAGTATACGTGGATGATTTGAACATCCTCGGACCTCTGGAGAGAATCCCCAAACAGTGAATATTTAAAGGCTGAATTTGAAATGAAAGACTTAGGAAAAACTAAGTTCTGTTTGGGAATACAGCTTGAGTACGTAAATAATGGAATTCTTGTGCATCAAATGGCATATACAGAAAAGGTACTCAAGAGATTTAATATGGACCAGGCCCACCCATTGAGTAGCCCAATGGTTGTGAGAAGCCTTGCATTGGACAGTGATCCATTCGGTCCGAAAAGAAAGGATGAAGAAGTCCTTGGTCCCGAAGTGTCATATCTAAGTGCCATAGGAGCGTTATTATATTTGGCTAGTCATACTAGACCAGACATTTGCTTTGTCGTGAACCTCCTATCAAGATTCAGTTCTTGTCTGACCCAGAGGCACTGGAACGGGATTAAACATATACTTCGTTACCTGAAAGGAACGAAAGACATGGGTCTATTTTACACTAACCATAACGACAAAGGTTTAGTTGGTTTTGCTGATGCAGGTTATCTATCGGATCCACACAATGGACGATCTCAGACAGGATATGTGTTCACTCACGGAGGAACCGCAATTTCATGGAGATCCATGAAGCAAACACTCACGGCCACGTCATCAAATCACGCAGAGATTTTGGCAATTCATGAAGCCAGCCGTGAATGTGTTTGGTTGAGATCGATGACTTAGCACATAAGGCGAGATTGTGGGATGACAGATGGAAAGGACGTACCGACCGTACTTCATGAGGACAATGCTGCATGCATAGCTCAACTGAAAGACGGATACATCAAGGGAGACCGGACGAAGCACATTTTGCCCAAGTTCTTTTTCACTCATGACCTACAGAAGGCCGGAGAAGTTCAAGTGCTTCAAGTCCGTTCAAGTGAAAACTCGGCTGACCTTTTCACGAAGTCGCTCCCTACTTCCACGCTCAAGATGTTGATGTACCAGATTGGCATGCGTCAGTTAAAGGACTTTTAGGGATGTCTAAATCAGGGGGAGTAATACGTGCTGTACTCTTTCCTCACTAAGGTTTTGTCCCACTGGGTTTTTCTTTAGTGAGGTTTTAATGAGGCAGCATCCCCAAGCGTATTACAAAGATCCTTGGTTGCATCGGGTTCGGTCATTTCGTCCAAGGGGGAGTGTTATGAACCGTTTGGTTTAATGGACTCAATATAGACCGACCCACGTAGATGTTATTGCATAACCAGTCCTTAGGAATATTCTAGATTAGTCTTGACCATTCCTTGTTCAACAAGTAATAGGTTAATAGAATATTTCCTTTTCATTGTATGTGTAGTAAAAGGATAATTACCTTTTCTCTACCTAGTGTAATCACTATATAAAGAGACCTTTGGTCCTCATAATAATACACACAGAACATTCAGTTCACAACAGCTGAACAATTTTAAGACCTTTTAAACCCTTTTTAATTCTATTTTCTTTTGCATTAGAATAAAAGAAAAATTTTAATCAAATTTTTATAACTTTATAACAAATTAAAATGACAAACTAAACCGCAAAATTACTTTTTATCGTTAAAACTGCAAAAATCACGTTTTTCCGCCAAAACCGAAAAATCAAAATTTTCCGCCAAAACCGAAAAATCAAAATTTTCCGCCAAAACCGAAAAATCGATTTTCCCGCCGGATCGGCAAAATCACATTTTCCGCCAAAACCGCAAAATCACGTTTTTCCGCCAAAACCGCAAAACCATGTTTTCTCGCCAAAACCGCAAAATCACGTATTCCCGTCAAAACAATAAAATGATATTTTCCCCACCAAAACCACAAAATGACGTTTTCACGCCAAAACTGCAAAATCACATTTTGCCCGCCAAAACCGCATAATCACGTTTTTTCGCGAAAACCGAATTCGTGAAAACGAGAACATAAGTTTTCTCGCCAAAATCAGAAATTCATATATTTCCGCCAAAAACGAGAAATCATATTTTCTGCCAAATCTGCAAAATCATGTTTTTCCTCAAAAGCGTAAAATTATGTTTAGGGATTTATTGAAGAGTTTGAGGAAGAAAGCAAAGAAGAAGAAAACAAAAGAGAAAAAAAGTTTTACAAACAGGGTTGAGCCCTTGTTAAACCCTATGAACTCTAAATAATTTATACTTAAGAAATCAGAGTGAGAGTTTATAATTATTTGAAAGGGTTAGGGTTGGCCCTAAATTATTAGCCCATATTAACAACCTTAGGTAGAAGTAGAACCATAATAGCGCTATATATATCAGGTGATTAGGTGAACCTGAAAGGCTGAAACAACTTCCTCTATGATCAACAGTAAATAGAAATGTTCAATCGATCCAACCCTAAAAACCTGTGATACAAAATATCACACCACTTCATCATTTTAGCACAACTGAGACCTTATATTTGCGAGAAAGTGTAAGTGCGGTTTGAGACAGCTCATCAGAATTTGATATATAAAGGCGACTCCGCAAATATTGGACAACCAATGTTTCCAGTTTTCTTGTGTTTCTTAGCAAAAGTTCCATGAACGAAGCCACGAGATCCGGCTTTTCAGCTTTATAAACGGACGAAGCCGGAAAAATCAAGACATGGGGATCTTGTGGGTCCAAGTAGCCATTAACAGATCTCTCCTGCAAAACAGAAAAAGATAATAATCATGTAAACTAAAACTCTTTTCACATAAAAAGAGAAGGACATGTTTTCGTGGGATTGTTTGGAAAGAAAGGATAATAAAAGAGGTTCATGGTAAAGATACCACTGCGCAGTTCCAATCTTCAGTTTTGTAAAAGTTTATCTTCTTCAATCCAGGTGAGCTTTGCAGCAGCTTTGTTATACCAGGAACCGCAGATCGCATAATAGTTGTTTTGAGAGTCAACGCTTTGACTTTAAACGACGGGAAATGAACGCCACGGAACTCGGCAATAGATAGCATCTAGAAATAAGATTGACAACTAGAGATAGCGAACACCTCTCAACAAAAGAAAACCCTAAGCAAACAGTTAATCATAAACTACTTCGCATGTTCATGTTTCCACAATGCCAACGTACATGTTCATACCAAACAGTGCAGCACAAGTGATTGTCGGTAACATATAGGAGTTCTAAGCATTAAAAGATTTAAAGGATGCAAAAATGGCAACATACCTGAAGAAAGCAAAACCCAACAGTGAGTTTCTCTACGTTCTGCAACTTTTCTAGCATCGTTTGCAACATCATTTGATAATCTTCCTTCGGGGGATCAACTTCAGACCAGAATCGAGGTAAGAAATAGCTAGTGTCTATGTTAGCCTCTATTAAAGAGGAGACATCAGCTAAAATACATATCGTCCTCACATCTATCAATCTCAAGTAATGGATATGAGGAGCCACCATATGAAATTTTCTTGGAGCCGAAAAGGTGAATGCTATTTCCAATCTTCTAAGGCGCAGCGATTCACTCAGGTCAAGACAACGAAGTGAACTACAAGAGTGCAATGTCAAGCTTTCCAGCATTGGAGAACCAGACAGAATCTTAGGAAAGGATTCACCAGAGAATACAGAATCTCTCAAAGACAGGTTCCGTAGTGATGTCCAAGGAACGGTGCATTTAGGTTTCAAATATTTACATGCTGATGGTTCTACGATGAGTTGCTTTAGAGAAGAATTGCTGAAAAAGAAATCTGGAAAAGGGTAACGATAAAATTCGAATACCAAAGAAAGCTTCTCCACCTGGTGGGATATTGCAAACTTGATGAAGCTATCAACGTCGTGCCTCCAATCGCTGGTTTCGCTATCAACTATACGAGCGTGGAGACGGAAACTCATGATTTTGGCGGCTGAGTAGCTGATTAGGGTTTTGGCAACCGTATCAATAGACGTTTCATGACAATCAAAATAGAGATGAGGATTCTTGCACCATACATGCCTCCATCGTCTGGAAAAGATGCTGGTTTTGACGGTTAGATAGGTCGGAACAAAGGAGAGGATATGGTGGATGATCTCGTCTGGTAGAGAGCTGATTGAGTTTATGGAGTTGAATTATCTTATGAAATTTTAACATATTTTTTATATTGTTATTATTTTATGATCTTTAATAAAAATTCACAAATTTTGAACTCGCTTAGGGCAATCCAAAACGTTGCACCGGCACTGATTTCAGTATTGAATTTTAAAACCATAATTAAAACCAAATGATGTCCCATCTCTCTGAGAAATTCTAGAAGTCTCTTTGAAGGCTCACAACTACGAAGGCAAACTAGTGATGAATGATTATCATGAGAAAAACATGGGGAGTAGCGAGCTGATGCAATATACTTCCTGTAAAATTGCTATGAATCACACGCCCCCACGTAAGTTTCCTAACTACTGTAGTTCCTTTACTTCTTAATCCTTGTTCGCAAGAGCGTCTGTTTGTTTGGTGATTTGTGTGATATTTTGTGTGATTTGACAGAACCAACAAAACCGAAACTCAAACCCGCCGCCTACAAAGCGATAATAGCTGCCATTATCGATTGGGCGCATAAATACTTGGACAAATATAAGGAACAGTGCATGATTATTATCATCTCAGATGACAAATATATTTGCCATAGAAAAAGTCAAAAGATTAGGTTTTAAAGTTGTTCTTGCAATGTTCAATTTATCTATGGTAGGTATATGAAACAAAAATGCTGTTCGTGATATTCTCAAATGGCAAGATTTGTATTCTGCAAAGAAATCGATTTAAGGGAGTAGATTAAGGGCAAGATTTTATTTGAGGGAGTAGATTGAAGGTTAATTTAGATCTAATTGCTACTTTTATCTATTTTTGTTTCTTTTTGTGTTCTTAATTGTTGTATCTGCGTTGAGTTGTGTTGCCAAATCCCATCTATTTATCTTCACATATGGTTCGATTTTAAAACAAGTTTATCAAAACAATCTTCTGCCCTTTGAGTCCCTGCATATCAAACTTGCTCTTGTAACTGTGTTTAGAGTTTGCGCTCATTTCCTTGCATTTGAACCTTCTGATCCATCGTTAACGAGCAGATGAAGCTGCTTCTTATACTCATAGCCATGGATATCTAACCCAAACCATGCTTCTAGATCGAAACACAAACGCACAAGTGTAATATCTTCAGGATCTAGTCGGCAGAACTCTTTCACTAATATTGAAGATGATGATTCCATATCGGTTTCCTCAAAAACGAATTCTACCAATCTTTTGTCATTGAAACTTTGATCAGCTGGAATCAAACTCAACTTATCATCATAAATAGTTCCCCATTTTGAGTGGGAGAGCTCGATGAATGTTATAAAAAAAACATTTAACAAAAAGAAAGTGAAGATTTGAAGAGGCCAAAATATTTAACAAAAACAAAAAAAAACATTTAAATCCACTAGGCTTATAGTATTTACTTTAGTATAATCATTATACATCCTATAATGTCTTAGATTCTTTGTTTGAGAAAACCAGTTTTTAGGTGAAATTGTTATAAGTTGTAATCTTTTGGCAATTTTCCTAATAAATTTAGTTTAAATTTGTTTACATGGCTAAAAGTTTTCAAAACAATATCGAACTAGATTCTAACCCATGCTGAGCGCGGGATGGTTTATAGCATATATTTTATACGTTAGATATATAACTAAAGTGTTACAATTAATTTATAATATAATAATTAATAAGTGTAGAGTGATATTTTGAACATCATTTTGCGTAAAAAAAGAAATTTTAATCAAAATTTGGATAAAAGTTATATTTTTTAGATTAGAAAATTTAGAAAAGTATATATAATAAAATTGGAAGAGAATATGGGATAAAAAATTTAAATGTGTTAATAGTTTTATTTTACATATAGATGTATTATATAATTTACTAAATTTTAACTCACTCTAAAGACGAACAATATTTTTAGTTTGTTTTAGTTTTTATGTTTTTTACTCTGTATAATTTGAAATTTAAGATGTGTTGATTTTAGTATTTTAAAAATAATTTTATGGTATTTCATATTTAATAAAATATCGCTGTAAAAATTATATTGTGTAAGTTCAATATGTCTTGAGTTAATCAAATTATAATAAAAATCGAAACTGTTTATATAAAAATCATTACAGATTTATATGTGTCAATATGTCATAATAGGCTAATTCATCTATTTAATCCATTTTGTATTGGTTTAAGTTTGTTTTTATATTTTTATAATCAAAATAGATTAATAGATTACTCCATTATTTTAATTCAGTGTGGAGTAACAAAGGTTTGCTTTTAATGTTTTCATAATCAAGATGTGATAATTTTTCCTCTTAACCTGACTTGCATTATTCCAAATATTTTGTATATTCGATGAAACAACTCGTAATAGACATCAATCATAAGAAACATTAATCCCAACCCGTCCAATATGTTATCGGTAATTTATAGTATTTAAATATTTATTGAATTAATAATCTATCAGTCTAAATTTAAATATTTTCAATTTCATCAAAGTAAAGTCTTCATTTGTAACATTTGACATCTTAAAAAAAAAAATTACTGATAGTTTTTACTATTAATTCAAATATTAATTTTATAATTTGAGATGTAGTGATAATTTTTCTTAAGTATATGATAAAATTATATAGTATATTCTATTAATTTTTATTTGTATTTTTCTTTTCTAATTTTTATAATTAAATTTATATTTTATATATATTTAGGAAAATTAAAATATGATAATCCGTCTATGAAAGTTGTCACATCTTAATAATTTTTAATATTTTATAATTAAAATGAGTTAATTAGTCTTTTTAAACTGTTTTCCATTTGTCTAAATATTTTTCATATTTTAATAAAATAAACTGTAAAACCCCGTAATTATAAAAACATCAACAAGGCTTACTATGTGAATAATATATATCAAATTAATAATCCTAAATATACTTTTACGTTACTTTCCGTATATATTTAATAAATATATTTTTATGTTACTTTCCGTGTATATATTACCAAAATTTGATTTTATGGTTTATAAAAATAATTTAATAATCAAATTATATTATAAATCGATTTAATATAATGTCTCTAAATTAATAGAATTGATATAAACAAATGATATTAGATCTGGAAGAATATAATCTGTTAAAATGTTAGATTATTACGGCTACAATGAATAGGTCCAACAAAATAATTAGTTAATAATGAATATGTCCAAACAATTCTTTATAAGTAGATATGATCATGTTTAATATAATAGATGTCTACGCTAATTATTTTTCCATACTTGTCACAGTATCCCGGTTTATGGTTTAATGTCTATCTATCTCAATATTGTAAGGACAGTCCACTTTGTGAATCAACCTAAATCGAATCACAAATAATCTATCTTCTCTCTCAGTTTCTCTTCTCATCTTCATCTTCTTCTTCATTCTTCTCTAAATCTCTCTTAAATCCTTCTTTTGTCTCTTCTAGAAAGCAATGAACTTAAGATGAACACAAGATTGAAAGAATAACTCTCTTTATTACTCAAGGAAAATCACTCAAAACCTTAAGCTTACAATCTCTCAAGTTAAGTTATGCCACAGCTTAGCATCTCTTTATATAATCAACCAACTCACACAATTTTCTTTTCACTCTATAGGTAAGTTTCCTATTCTCTTAATAGTTAAACTTCCTATTAACATTACTTCTTCTTCAAGCTTATTCCAACATTCTCCCCCTTAAGCTTGACGTCTATTTTCTCCAGGTCTTGAACTCCAATGAACTCCCTCATTTCTCTGAACTTGAGCTTTCGCAAAGCTTTTGTAAGAATGTGTGCTTTCTGCTCACTTCCCGGAACATGCTCTATATCGATTTGTCCACTTTCAACACATTCTCTAATAAAGTGATATCGCCTGTGTATATGTTTGCTTCTGCCATGGAAGACTGGATTCTTTGTAAGAGCAATTGCAGACTGATTATCAATTCGAATGGTGACTTTCTGACTTGATGATCTCGTGATTTCACATAGCAGATCTTGCAACCATATTGCTTGTTTAGCTGCCTCTGTTCTGGCCATAAACTCTGCTTCACATGATGATAGAGCTACAACATCTTGCTTTTTGAGCACCATGTGATAGGACTGTCTCCTAAGTAAAAGATATGCCTCATTGTGCTTTTACCATCGTCGGGATCAACATTAAGACTGTTGTCACTGTATCCAACAAGCTTGGGAATATCTGCAGTTCCAAAACTTAATCTGTGAGAAGTTGTTCCTTTTAAATATCTCAAAACTTGTTTCATTGCTGCTCCATGTGATTCCCTTGGACTTTGCATGTATCTGCTCAGTACTCCAACAGAATAGGATAATTACCGTAGTTATCCCACATTCTTTCTAAAGCTTGTTGCATCAATCTCTCTTTCATTCTCGGCTTTTGACAGCTTCAGTCCAGTTTCCATAGGCACGAGTACTGAGTTGCAGTCTTTCATTACAGCTTCTTCCAAGATCTTTAAAGCATATCGAGTCTGATTCATAGTTATGCCTTCTTGATGTTGAAGCACTTCTATGCCAAGGTAGTATGTCAATCTTTCAAGATCACTCATCTCGAATTTGGCAGCCATCTTTTCTTTGAAGTATTTAATAGCTTTAAGACTTGTTCCAGTCACAAAAAAATCATCAACATATACGCCCACCACCAGAAGATGTTTATCGACTTCCTTTCGATACACAGATGGTTCTTTGGAACACTTCATAAACTGCAGTTCCAGAAGGATGCGATTCAGCTTGTTGTTCCAAGCTCTCGGCGCTTGTCTCAGGCCATATAATACTTTGTTGAGTTTGTAAACTTTTCCTTCGCTTCCTTTTATCTCAAAACCCTCTGGCTGAGAAACATAGACATCTTCTTGTAACTCACCATGAAGAAAAGCAGTTTTAACATCTAGATGATGAATTTCCCAACTGTGTGAAGCTGCAAGATCAATCAAGAGTTGAATGGTCTCGATTCTTGCAACAGGAGCAAAGACTTCTTCAAAATCTACACCATATTGATGTACATATCCCTTAGCAACAAGTCTGGCTTTGTATTTATTGATGCTGCCATCCGAGTTTCTTTTTAACTTGAATACCCACTTGAAGCCAATTTCGTTTGCTCTGATTGGTAGGTCCACCAGATTCCACGTTCTTAGCTTCTCGATAGAGTGAATCTCTTCTTCGCAGGCATGTCTCCATTCTTTAGACTCATTTGCCTCATGAAAATTTCTTGGCTCATTGTTCAAACAGAGAAGTAGCCTCTCGCCCTCCTCTTCTGCGAGTAACACATAATCTTCAAGATACTTTGGCTTATTGCTCTACCTTTGTGATCTTCTTAACTCAATAGGAGATGACTCATCATTCTCAGGACTTGGTTCCTCTGCCTCTTCGATTTGTTCCTCTTCTCCTGATTCACCGGATTGTTCTCTGACCTCCATGGGATTTGTTTCGATATGCTCAGTTAACTCTTGGAGACCATGATTCCCAAAAATGTCGAATGAGATGGTGAAGCTTCCAACATTCTCCTTCTCTGCATCTTTACTCCCAATCCATCCTTTTGCTTCATCAAATATGACATCTCGGCTTACAGTAATCTTCTTTGTTTGCGGATAAAGTAGTCTGTATGCTTTTGATCCGGGTTCTGTACCAAGATGAACAAGAACCCGTGATCTATCATCCAACTTCTTTAAGTGTGGCTTCTCCACTTTTGCATATGCAATGCATCCGACGATCCGTACATGCTCAATAGTTGGCTTCTTTCCTCTTAAAACTTCATATGGAGTCAAGTCTTTTAATGTTCGGGTCGCAATTCTGTTCAACAGATATGTAGAGTGTCGTATAGCTTCTCCCCATAAATAGTCTGGCATGCGCATATGTTTCATGATACTTCTCGTCATCTCCATCATGGTCCTGTTGCGTCTTTCAACGACACCATTCTGTTGTGGTGAATATGGAGCAGTAAGATGTCTTTTAATACCAGAAGCTTCACAAAACGAATTGAACTCAAAAGAAACAAACTCTCCTCCTCTGTCCATTCTAAAAGTTCCAATTCGTGCTTCTGATTCTTTCTCCACCATGGCCTTAAAGCTTTGAAACTTATTAAAAGCTTCGACCTTTCGCCTTCCTTCCGAGGATGTCCACATATAACGAGAGTAGTCATCGATAAGTACAAAAACATATCTGTTCCAGGCGTTCGTACTTGGAGTAATCGGCCCACATAAATCTCCATGTATTAGGTCAAGCTTCTTTGTTGCTCTGTAAGCGGTTGCTTGTGGAAACGAGTGTCTTGTTTGTTTCCCAAGTAAGAAGGAACAGCAGATCTCCTTCTCAAACTCTGTGGCTGGGACTCCATGAACGAGCTTCTTGTCAACCATTGACTTTAGCGTTGTATAGTTCACGTGACCCATACGAGCATGCCACTTGCTTGCTTCACTACTGTTCGTCAAGAGAAGGCAGGCATTGTCTCGGAGCCTCATGTTTACTTCGTATAGCCGATTCCTTGATCTCTCTGCTTTAGCTAGAAGCTTTCCTTCATGATTGCGCATTGTCAGATAGCCTCCTTTCATTCTGATATCACAGCCGGATTCTGTAGCCTGACCAAGGCTTATTATGTTGCTTTTGAGATCAGCAATGAAGTAGACATCTGTCATCACTCGTGCTTTTCCATTCAAAATCCATGAAGGCTATTGTTCCTTTTCCTTTTATGTCAACTCGAGAATCATCTCCAAATCGTACTTTCCGGGCAATGGTATGATCAAGAGTATCAAAATATCTCTTGTCTCCTGTCATATGGTTGCTGGCGCCATTGTCAAGATATCAGATATTCTCCCATCAATGTTTGTCTCAAATTTACTTGGTACACAGTTTTTCTCATTAAGCAGAACAATTTCGTGCATCATGAGTTCGTCAGCCTCCTGTGTATCTTTCTCACTTTCTTGAGCTTCTTGTAATTTGAGAAGTCGATCAGGACATGTTGAAGCGTAATGACCATTCTTGTCACACCTAAAACAATGATATGAGCTTATGGATATCTTCTCTCCGTCTCTGCCTCTCGTATCTTCCACGACCTATCCTCTCGAGAATCTTCCTCCAATTCTCGCCTCTAGAGGTTCCACTGTGCTCATTACCATCAAGAGTTGGGTACATAGCTTACTTTGATCGTCCTGATATTCTTCATCTTCGTAAATTCTTTCTTCATAAGCCTTAAGACGACAACAATGTCTTCAAAGCTCGTGATATTGAGATCAAGACTTGTTCAAGAGACGGCAAAAATATGAATGTATTTTCGTCGAGGGAGACTTTTGAGGAACTTTTAACCAATACAGATTCTTCCATAATCGTTCCGAGAGCAGCAGCTTTGGAGGAGATTTCAGAAATCCTGCCAACAAACTCATCAATGGTCTCTGAATCTTTCATCTTGATTCGATCAAATTCGATCAAACTCAGTCATCAAGGTTTAGAGGCGAGCTTCTCTAACTCGTTCTGCTCCGACATGGCGAGTCTGGATAGCCTCCCAGACCTTCTTTGCGGTGTCAAGTTCTCTTACTTGGAGAATCAGAGTCTCGGGTATTGATTGAAATAGAAGAGCTGTGGCCAAGTCGTTTTTATCCCCACCAATTTGCTCTGTTTCAACAACTTCCCAAACTTTGTTAACTCGAAGAATAACCCTCATCCTCATTGCCCAAACCGTATAATTGGTGGTGTTTAGCATAAGACATTTAATGGATGAGGATTCGCCTTCTGTCTTTGGTCTGGCTACGACAATAGCTCCATCTTCACCTGCCATCTTGATTCGGCTCTAATACCAAATCTAGAAAGCAATGAACTTAAGATGAACACAAGATTAAAAGAATAACTCTCTTCATTACTCAAGGAAAATCACTCAAAACCTTAAGCTTACAATCTCTCAAGTTAAGTTATGCCACAGCTTAGCATCTCCTTGTATAATCAACTAACTCTCACAATTTCCTTTTCACTCTATAGGTAAGTTTCCTATTCTCTTAAAAGTTAAACTTCCTATTAACATTACTTCTTCTTCAAGCTTATTCCAACATCTCTATCTTCCTCCTATCTTCTCAATCTATCTTTTTGAATGATTTCTTTTGTTTAAAATCATACAAAAATAATATAAATTAAGTGATAAATGATTATGTTTCAAGTTATATAACCTGTAGAAATTCTATTTGTTTTATTGACATACATTGAATTTTTATTTTTTTCATCAAATCATAGCTTTATTGAATTTTACAGAACCCTGGCTCCAATTACGTCTCCGTCTCAGAATTGTCCGATAGGTAGTGTCATTTATTTTCCACCTAAAAAATGGGTCGATTGCTAGATGATGTTTCGATCAGATTTCGACATGTGTTTAAAATTTTAGTCCAATTAATCTTCATAAAATGGAGGGAATAAATATAGCTAAATGATGATCTGGCCTTGAGCTTAGAGTTATCGATCGAACGGACGTCTTTAGATGACGTAGACACGGTGAAACCGGTTCTGAGATCGGATTCTCTGACCGGTTCCAAAGGCCCGAACCTTACCTTCTTGAGCAAGCGGCGGATCCCAAGGTCTCTCAACGTTTGGAACCCAAAGTGGCTCGAGGTGATCGATTCGGTCGCCGTGACGCATCACGATGACATTTTGGTAGCCATTGTTGGTGTTTGATTTAACAGACTCAATTGTTTGCTCTTTCTCTTTGTGTGGCATTTGCTGGTAGAGAGATGTGAAATATTTATATATATGCAAAGAAATTTGCTGGTTGACTATAGAGTTTGTAAGGAAGTCTTCTTTAGATTGAAATTTGGTTCGAGGATAGGAAATTGCGAGGAAGATTTATTAATTTTGTCGTTTTTATAAGATTCGATGAAAATACTACGAAATTTACAAATTGTTAACAGTGAAAATCACTAGGAAGCATTATGGCCATATTTTAAATATCCAAAAGACAAAATGATTAGAGGCCTAAACAAATTTAAAATTGTTAAAATTCCATAAATCTTTGGTTTTACAAGTCTATCCTAGGGTCCTCCTTTTTATAAAGATATAAATCAATAATGCAGGATTATAATATTCGGTCCATAAAGACTTAAAGTCCAGATTATATTCCTTGTTTATACTAGATGGATCCGAGTAAAATTTGAACTTTGGAGAGAGGTAATTTTAAACACACTTTATTCATCAAAACAGAGAAATAAGGTCAGATTCTTATTGAGAGCATATATGTGATGATCTCATCTTTACTGGTAATTGTGAAAGTATGACTCACAAATTCAAGGATTCTATGAAAGAGAATTTTGATATGAATGATCTTAGGAATATGAGATAATTTCTTGGAGTAGAAATATTTTGGAAGGAGGAAGGAATAAATATTTACCAAAGGAAGTTTATTTGGTAAAGAAGTTCTCGAGAGGTACAAGCAATGGAGTTTGTTCTAGGTGTCAAGCTTTGGAAAAAAGGGAGGCGGAGAAGTTTTGGACACTACGCTTATCAGAAGCTTGACGTATCTCACCATTAGTCGGCCAGTCGCTACATGGATGCAGAACCCTACATAAGCTTACTTCATAGTGGTAAAACGGATTCTCATTCGACAGAAATTGGGATTACGTATAAGCATGGTGGAAACAAAGAGTTTCAAGCTTATAAGGATTGTGATTATGCGGGAGATTTGGACGATCGGAAGAGTACATTCGGATTCGTACGTCTTTCTAATTGTTAGAGGAGTTGTCTGAATAAAAAATTAGATTTTTACTATACTCTTCATTAGTATATTTATAATTAAGATATTTTTTATTTCCAATTAATAACCTGAAATAGTGGCGAAATATTGAACTTAGCCCCAAAATTTTTAACAAGTTACATGCATAGATCACAAGACCCTCAATCATAAAGAAAAATATGTAGCTAAACCTATTTTTAAAGGTGGTAAGATATAATAATAATAGTAAGAGATGGCGGTAAAAACAAAACAAAAACATCCCTGAATGATGACAAACAAATATACATATTATACTACATCGGTACAACCGTACAAGTTTCCTAATCAAACTCGATGTACGAAATTGGCTAAACCTGGATTTGGCTTACAACATGATCATGCATTGGGTTTTTTGTGTTCTTTAAAAGATACTCCATGACTTGTAACCAACTCAAAACCCAAAAACTCATCTTTACTCGAAACTTCTCTTCTCAATTCAACACAATCACAATAATTTATAATGTACTTAGCTTGGGTTTTAAAGAGTGTGCACATTGTAGCATTTACTCCTCCCCCTGAAATTCCCAACCAAAAAATATGGCCTCAAGATTAGAGATATGTCCTTTCAAAAGAAGTTAAAAATTATAAACTATGTTCTTCTTGCTTACAATGTGTGACTAAGAGCAAGTTCTCATAAGGATACTTTTCAGCAAGAGCCTTCAATGTATTCATATACCTATTCCTGGATTCTTCCAGGGATTCATCCCATTGTGGCATCTGAACATTCGGAAACAAAGAGATAGAGAAAATAAATCAAGGTTCATCACTAGTTGGTTTATAACATATCTAACTAAAAATTTTAAATATTCAAATTTATTATCTAAAAATAAATAATAAACATAAACATAAATTCGAAAAGAGTTGTAGAGAGCACCTCTTTATAAACCATGTCCACGTTAGGGTCCACTGTTCCCTCAGGAAACATAGCTTCAAGATCTGATATCTTGAAATCAAACTTCTTATCTTTGGGAAGCTCACATTTGATAGCCTTTTTGTTCTTTATCTCGCACAAGCCAAATTCAATACCAACCTGAAACATACATGAAAATGGCATAAGCATCTCTAAAAATACTTCAATATAATTAGGCAAACTTTTGAAAATTACTCAAAACCAGTCAACGAAAAGTCAACAGTCTTTTGATTTGGATCTTCGACAACGGGCTATTATATTTTTAAATCTAAACAAACATTGAAATATTATAAAATTAGTCTGTTATATATAAAATATATTTGTTTCAAATTTACATACAAAAAAAAGAACCGTGTAAAACAAGGGAGTGATATAACATTGAGCTTAGATTTATCAATGGAAGAGACGTCCTTAGATGACTTAGCATTTGGATCGAAATCGACGGCAGAGAGAGCAGCAACGATTTCAGAAGCCGTCTGGATACATCGGAGGAGCGGAGAGACGAAGATACGGTGAATCGGAAACCGGTTCTGAGATCTGATTCTCTGACCGGTTCCAAAGGCCCGAACTATACCGTCGTGATTGAGCGGCGAATCCCAAGGTCTCGCGGCGGTTGAAACCCAGAGTGGATCGACTTTATCGATTCGGTCGCCGTGACGCATCACAATGACATTTTGGTAGCCATTGTTGGTGCTTGATTTAGCAGACTCCATTGTTTGCTCTTTCTCTTGTTTGTGGCATTTGCAAGTAGAGATATGAAGTAATTTATACATGCAAAGAAATTTGATTTTTCTTTTTTTGTTGACTAGTATGTAACGAAGTCTTCTCTACATTGAAATTTGGTTCAAGGATTCGAAATTGCGAGGAATATTTTTCAGTAGTCTTTTTTACAAGATTTTTCAAACTAGTCTCTTTTACAAGATTTTTCAAACCTTGATTTTAGGTAGATATATATGGTTCACTATGCACGTACCGTAGCTTTCTCTTTTTCACTTCTATAAAAATGAATGTTTCATCGTTTGAGAAATCACAATTTTACAATACAACTTTTGCTTCTTCTAAGTTTACTATCTCTCTCGCTTCTTCTTTTATCATTATTTCTAAATTCTTTGGATAACAAATTTCGCCTTACTTATATTTTGCTTTTATCTTATGAGATATTCATTATTATTATAACATGTTATCAGCACGATCATTCTATAATACGACTATATATATTTTTTATATATATACACTATATTATAATGGTCAGAATATTTGCATGTATAATTTTTATTTTATAGTGGTTGTTTAACGCATCAACATATACTTAATATTATAGTGGGCGGTTTGTCACCTCGTTATTTAATTTACCTGCATTATATCATGACTGCTAAATGCACCATAATTATTTATTTACTGTTAATATTACAATAGTCGGCTATTCTGCAGTATAATTTATTTATTGTTCAAATGTGGCTAATTCAGTTACCATAATATTATGATTATATATTTGTTTATATTATAATTACTATAAAAGGAGGCTCAGCCACCTATATAAATTTTAAGTCTAAAAAATAGTAAATTTAATTGATTTCATATCGAAATTATATTCTGATTGATTTTAATTATTTTTAAAATTTTTCTTTCACCAACGGTCACAAAGAAAAATTTCAAAATTTTTACCTTTTTCAAACAGCAATGGACAGTGTTTTTCAATCTATAAATACACTTATCTTTCACTCATTCACTTCACTCATCGATTTCATCTCATCTCAAATAATTTTCAAATAACTTTCTTTAGATTTCATTTTATAAGAAAGATGATTCGTTTATTTTTAATTTTATGTGCGAATGTAATTACTTCATTTTACTGTCTCTTCATAGAAGAATTTACTCCGGCATAATTTACCATAACTGTTGCATTACTCTTTTAAGCATTGTTTTTCCTTGTAATCACTTGTATTATTCATGTAAACAGTTCATCTTAATATAAAATAATATTACCGTACTAATAAAAAATTTATGATTTTGTTTTAGAAAATCAAATGGCAAATATTGAAAAGTTTAAGTTTCCGGCTCTCAAATTACTGGAGCGAACTAAATAGCATAGACAACAAATTTCGAGCTTTATCTGGAAATGAAAAAGCTAACCGACACTATCAATTGGAAATAAATCGCTTGCTGAAAATAAAGCTGAAGCGATAATTTTCCTAAGGCAACACCTTGATGAAAATGTGACACATGACTATGCGCACATAAAAGACCCAGTTGAACTGTGGCAAGCTCTAAAAGAAAGGTTTGACAACCAGAAGGAAGTAAATCTTCCTCATGCTCTGGAAGAGTGGAAGAACCTGAGGTTTCAGGATTTTCAAAAGGTTACAGACTATAACTCTGTTATGCAGAGGATAGTGTCACAATTGAAAAATTACGGTCTCTCTGTCACTGAAGCAGAAATGCTTGAGAAGACATACATCACGTTTCATAAAGAGCAGCATGTCTTGCCAAAAATATATATAATATGTGGGTATACAAGGTTTTCTGAATTGATAGTGACACTCATTCTTGCAGAGACGAATGATGAGCTCTTAATCAAAAACCACAATTCTTGACCTACGGGAGCCAAGGCATTCCCTGAAGTGAATGCTATGTAGTTCAGAAAAAAGAAAATTTCAGTCTTACTGGGGTCGTGGCCATCGATTTAATTGTGGGCGTGGAAGAGCTTACAATTTTAAGGGGAGAGAATCTAAGAAATGGATCCGATCTGAACACCAATCCAAAGAGAAAGATACCCATGAGGATATCACCCAGAAGCGTGAGACTGTGTGTTACAGATGTGGATGCAAATGACATTGGTCTCGTACATGCCGTACCTCTCCACACCTTTGTAAGTTGTACAAAGAGTCATTGAAAGGAAAAGCAAAGGAGTTGAACCTCACATAAGACTTTAAGGGAACGTCGTACATCGACTATTCGGACTTTGCGAATGAGCTCGACTGAGACTAGTCCTAATGAAAACTACTGAGATGCTTGTAGTGAGACTGCTGAATAGTCTCCTATAGTGCCATGTATAATTATTACATTATCGTTATTTTATCCAATGCCACTGTTTTTACAAGAACCTAATGTATAATTATTACGTTTTTAGTTCTCATTAAATATTGTTGTTTTTACAACAAAACTTATGTATAATTATTGTATGTCTTTTCTATGAATGAATTTCACCTTTCTTTTATTGATGTTTATGTTAATTACAGAAATGGATCAAAATGCGGATGGAACAAAATCAAAGAAAAGAATTTGAGAAATTTGCATACTAGATAGTGGAAGAACGCACACTATTCTGAGAGAAACGAAATATTTCTCTGATATAAAACCAAGCAGGATAATTGTTAATATAATATCAGGTCCTGCATACGTGATTGAAGGAACTGGCAAAGCCAACTTTATGTTGCCTAATGGAACAAAAATTCCATAAACAATGCCTTGTATTCTCCGAATTCCAAAAGGAATTTGTTTAGTTTTAATGACATATACCTTCACGGATATGATACCCAGTCTGCAACTGAGAATGGAAAGAAGTATATGTATATAACTTCTGATATATCTAGCAAAAGGCATATTTTAGAGAAGTTCCCAAAACTTCCTTCTGGTTTGCATCATGCTCATATAGATGCAATTGAATCAAATCTCATGATTAAAAGAAATCCAGAAGATTTCACACTATGGCATGATCGCCTTGGACACCCATGCACCACAATGATGCGGAAAATCATAGAAAGCTCACTGAAAATCCATAAGATATATCAGGGAAATAAAATGACATGTGCGGCATGCTCTCTTGGAAAGTTGATCATAAGGCCATCGCCAACTAAAATTGATAAAGAATCACCAAATTCATCAAACGAATTCAAGACGATATTTGTGGACTAATACATCCACCATGTGGACCATTCCACTACTTTATGGTATTAATTGACGCACCCAGTAGATGGTCACACGTTTGTCTATTATCATCTCGAAATATGGCATTTGCGAGAATTTAACTCAGATAATCAAACTGAAAACTCAATTTTCTGATTATCCTATTAAAAGAGTTAGATTAGACAGCGCTGGTGAATTTTCACATCCCAAACATTCAATGATTGTTGTATGGTAACAGAAATTGAAGTTGAGCATTCCGTTGCTCATGTCCATACACAAAATGGCTTGGCTGAATCATTAATTAAACGTCTGCAATTGATTGCAAGACCATTGATCATGAGATCAAAACTTCCAACATATGTATGGGGACATGCTATTTTGCATGCAGAAGCACTCATTCGGATAAGACCAAGTGCATACCATAAATATTTCCCACTACAATTAGCATTTGGTCGAGAACCAAATATTTTTCATCTCAGAATCTTTGGTTGTGCAGTGTATGTGCCTGTAGCACCACCACAATGCACAAAGATGGGACCATAAAGAAGGTTGGAATATATGTTGGTTGTGATTATCCATCAATTATACGATACCTAGAACCATAGACTGGTGATATCTTTATGGCCCGTTTGCCGATTGTCATTTTGATGAAAAAGTATTCCCGGTTCTAGGGGAGAAAATAAACAAGTAGGCAAGGAAATCAAGTGGAGTGTGCCATCCATGTTACACCTTGATTCTCCTACTAAAGAGTCAGAACTAGAAGCTCGACGAATTGTGCATTTGCAAAGTGTAGCAAATCAACTACCAGATGCATTTGCAGATACCAAAATGGTAATTAAATCTCATATACAAGCTACAAATACTCCTG
The DNA here is from genome assembly GCA_010577795.1 of Isatis tinctoria. Taxonomy (NCBI): domain Eukaryota; kingdom Viridiplantae; phylum Streptophyta; class Magnoliopsida; order Brassicales; family Brassicaceae; genus Isatis; species Isatis tinctoria. Next base: position 94,398 of record VHIU01000074.1, read on the forward strand.
CTCTTGTTGACATACCACATGAAGATGGAAGAGAAGATAATACACGTAAGTCTAGAACACGCCTGAAGCGTGGCAGACCCGTTGGTTCTAAGAATAAGAATCCTAAAAGACAAAAGGAAGATGAAGTGCATGAAAACCCCAAAGTAGCAAAAAGTACTTTGGACGAAGTAAATCATAAGACTCAAGATGATGAAGAGCATCAAGAGCCAGAAGAAAATCATGAGATTTCTATCAACTACATCCATAACAGAAAGATATGGAAAAGAAAAGAAATAGAAGATCTCGATGATGTTTTCTCATACCTCGTATCAGAAGAAATAAATGGAGAAAACGAAGATCCAGAGCCAAAATCTGTGTATGAATGTCAAAAGAGACATGACTGGGAAAAATGGAAAGACGCAATACAAGTTGAACTAGATTCACTTAATAAACGAGAAGTATTTGGATCTATTGTGCTCACACCTGCAGATGTGAGACCAATTGGATATAAATGGGTTTTCGTTAGAAAAAGAAATGAGAAAAATGAGATTATGAGATATAAAGCTCGTCTTGTGGCTTAAGGTTTTTTTCAAAGACCTTGAATAGATTATGAAGAGACATATTCTCCTGTCATGGATGCAATCACGTTTAGATTCCTGATGAGTCTAGCGGCTGACGAAAATTTAGAGATACGACTTATGGATGTCGTTACGGCATACCTATATGGATCATTAGATACTGATATCTACATTAGAGTTCCTGATGGGTTTAAGATGCCAGAAGCATTAAAATCTAATCGTTTCAGTGTGCATTTAACAAAAGAAGGATATGTAAATGATCCTATATGCCCATGTGTTTTTATCAAGAAAACAAGATCTGGATTTGTGATAGTCGCAGTATATGTTGATGATCTAAACATTATCGGAACTCATGAAGAGATACAAAAAGCGTAAGATTATTTGAAAGGAGAATTTGAGATGAAAGATCTCGGGCAGACAAAGTATTGTCTTCGCCTCCAAATTAAGCATTCTGAAAAGGGTATATTTGTGCATCAATCCACATATACCAAAAGAGTGTTAAAACACTTTAACATGGACAAGGCAACTCCGCTCAGCACTCCCATGGTCGTTAGATCACTCAATGTTGAAAATGATACATTTCGACCACATGAGGAAAACGAAGAGATACTTGGTCCTGAAGTATCATATCTAAGTGCAATCGGAGCTCTGATGTACCTTGCAAATTGTACACGGGCTGATATATCATTTGCTGTTAATCTTTTTGGCAAGATTCAGTTAGTCTCCTACGCGAAGACACTGGAATGGGATTAAACATATCTTCTGTTACCTTCAAGGGACTACTGATTTATGTTTGTTTTATCCTAAAAATTTAAAGGTCAAATGAAAGATTTTGCAGATGCAGGATATTTACCGGATCCACACAAAGCTCGATCACAAACGGAATATGTTTTCACGATCGGAGGAACCGCTATATCTTGACGTTCTCAGAAGAAGACACTGGTGGCTACTTCCTCGAATCATGTTGAACTCATTGCAATCTATGAAGCAAGTAGAGAATGTGTCTCGTTAAGATCAATATGCCGTCACATCCGATCAAGTATTGCGATTCTCGGAGATACGGAGCCAACAATCTTGTATGAAGATAATGCTGCATGTGTTTCTCAAACGAAGGAAGGATATATCAAAAGTGATAGAACGAAACATATACATCCGAGGTTCTTCCCATATATCCAAGAACTGGAGAAGAATAAAGAAATTGAAGTGAGATATGTCCAATCATGCGACAATGCAGCTGATCTTTTCACGAAGTTATTACCCACCACAATGTTCAAGAAGCACATCCATAACATTTGGATGTGTCATCAACAAGATCTATGAGTTGATCTTACTCGAGGGGAAGCTTTCGCAGTTGTACTCTTTTTACGTTACTATGGTATTTTCCATAGGGTTTTCCAAGGAAAGGTTTATAACGAGGCAACAAAGGCGTTGAGCAGAATATGATAGTGACATTGGTATTCAAGGGGGAGTGTTATAAAAGTCAAAAGAAAACGTATTGAAGAAGAGTAGAAGAAACTTGGAGAAGAAGAGTAATATTAATTATATGGAGCCCACTGTCACAATGCACGCACAATAGCTTTCTCTTTTTCACTTCTATATAAATGAATGTTTCATCGTTTGAGAGATCACAATTTTACAATACAACTTTTGCTTCTTCTAAGTTTACTCTCTCTCTCTCGCTTCTTCTTTTATCAGTATTCCTAAATTCTGCAGGTAACAAATTTCGCCCTTACTTATATTTTGCTTTTATCTTGTGAGGTATTCATTATTATTATAACAACTATCTTATTATATAAAGCTCTGTCTCAAACTTTGTAATTAACACAATCATTCGATTAGATTTTGACACGTGTTTAAAATTTTATTATGCTTAGATTTATATGGTTTTATTCAATTATGAAAAAATTTATCACCAAATAGATAATCTTTAATAATTAATCAAAATTCAAATAAGATCTGCCCAAAAAGTAAATCAATAAAGAAAATAAGAAACGATAAAAGTTATAGAATTAATTTAAATTATGATATAAGATATTAATTTCTTTTTGACGAATAAGGCATATTAATTAAATATGATTAGTTTAAAAATTAGATACAAGACATATTAAAAAATATCACGAATAAGGCATATTAAATTTAGAAGCATTTAACTAAATTTAATTGAAAATAAATTAAATTAAAATAAGAGAATTAAATAAAAAATAAATTCAAGCTCTCTCAATTATTTAGAATCAATTTTTATTATTATAGTTTCATATTATAAAAATTATACAAATATAAATAAGTGATGAAATGAATATAATTCTTGTCTGGTTAAAAAAGAAGATAATATGTCGATTTATAAATTGAAAATAAAAATCACATGTCAAAAAATAAAAATAAGTCTAATTCAAAAAGGAATAAAAAATTATTTCGTCAAGGTTTAAAATATATATATGAGTAGTTAAATGATAAATATAAAATATGAATATTAAATGTATGGAAACATGTGATGAGTTTTAATTGGAAAGCTAATAATAAATATGAGATTTTAAATAAATAAATAAATAATTGTTTTAGGTTCTTTTGATATTTTCACAATGGTGTTCTCAGTCTTTATCTATTTTCTTTTACAGATGATCTATTTTTTTTGGACTTTTAGCTTTTTATACGGGTTATAAAATTATTATGAACCGTGTATATAGTTAAATATTAAGACACATATGATAAAATTTAATTGGAATAAATAATAGAAAAATGAAAATTTCGAAAAAATAAATAATTGTTAATTTATCTCTCGGTGTTTTCACATTAATGTACTCAATGTTCTTTTTGTTTTCGACAGGTGGTATAATTTTGTTTTTCACTTTTTTTTGTTTCTTTTCTACGGGTTATAAAATAGTTACTATAAAACCCATGGGTCCCTAGCTAAAGAGATGTGACTGAATCTTGAAAACATAAATTTAAACAAAATCCTAATCTAAACTGATATTATCAAAGAAAATAATTAAAACCAAAAGGAAATGAAATGAAACATAATAGTGAGTCTTTGTCAAGTAAAGAGTGAATGAACCGTGAGCTACATCATTGTTTATTCCCTTCTTAAGCCGAACTATATTATAAGGCCAAAAACATATAGTCACTTCTTAGAAAGCGAACGTTTAAGTAAATCGAATTATGTCCTAACCAAGAAACAAACTATGCCTTCTTCTATGGTATGTAAGAGCTTCACCATGATCCTGAAAACACAAGCATTAGATAATAATATTTTTTTTTTAAAAGAAACTAAGTAGATATATAGTCTTTTAAACCAACCTGTTTTGGCTCTTCTTTTGTCACAAGTCCGAGAGTTGTGAGTTGTGACACCCTTAGTCCGAATTTCTTTTTTTTTTTTTTTTTAAAGAGTCCGAATTTCTTACAGTCTATTGTCCTCCGTTTCTTTTCTGTCTTCACAACTACATCTTTATCCTTTTTCCTTTTCTTCGTCTTCTTCATGGTTAGAGACTTTACCTTTCGTGTGGAGCGTTTGATAGTATTTGGTAGCCGGTTATGTAAAGGGTTGTCCTCATTAACGTCGAAAGATTTAATGCATGCCCACTTGTTTCCTTTGGTTACTGGACAACCAGCTGAAAATCAAATCAGAGATTGTGATAGAGAGTTAATGCATGCCCACTTATTCCAAAAGTTTGTGATAGAGATCAATGAATAATATCTCACCATGGACACTAGAAGGGTCTCGAGTTCCGTCAGGTCTAGCGGTCAAAAATAGTAAAGCGTCTCTCTTCTTTGGTAAAAGAATGAGTTCTCCTTCTCCACATTTCGAGAGCTCGCTGCCTTTGGCCCAAGGGAAATATGTTTCGCCGCCTTCTTCTACGTCCGAGCTTATGTAGAAAATATATAAAACAAGGAAAGATTGATTAAAATATAACGATATTGGAATGAACGGCTGATGGCAAGAGGTTTAGTTAATTACAGGTACATAAGGAAGGTAGCTCGGGCAATGTCATAGTGTGGCTCATTTTGCTGCCCAACTTCATACTGCAGAACGTAAAGTTCTTTTCCATTCTCTGCAATTACAATTACAAGAAATTTCTAAGAGACAAATTAATGGAGAGTAAAGACAGAAGCCAAAACATGGATATATACCTATAGGCATGAAGGTGAAATCAGAAATCCTCTTCTCGATCTCTTCCACGATTTTGTCATGTCCTCTTCTAAGATAAGTTCCCGTACTTGTCCGCGTACTACACTTTGACAGATTTGCGGACTTTAGAATTCTCAAATCATTCTCAGATTAAGACTTACACAATTAAAGGATTTTGCAAATTTAGAGGAAACAAAAAAAATACAGAACCTGCTCTCCATCCAGCTTTGAGTTATGGTATTGAACACTTTTGATCTCTCCATATTAGGTTTCGCGAGGTTAATCAAGTGCTCGCATTCTTCATTTGTCTTTTACAAAAAAAAAAAAAAAAAAAAATTAGAAAACAGATCAAATCCCGAACATGAAGCCAAAGACCATAATGTTATCTTATCTGACCATAGTTTGTAAACCCTTTTAACAAAAAAAATCCGACGATAGTAACAATCAAGTTTTGATTCGCTATCTGGTCTGACAAGAAATTTCCAAAATATATGAACTAGCGTGATGAATGTCAAAGTTGTGATAAAAAATATCCAAAATATATGAACTAACATGAAGTCCTGATCATATATATATATATATATATATACACATAAATCTGAAAATATAACAAAGAGAAGGAAAGCAATTACCAAGAAATTGTGGTAAACGAAAGCTCTAGGCTCCTTGGAGATTTCTTCGATCCATGGCTCACCACTACTTCCTATCTTCGCTTCAAAGCGATTTAACCTCTCTTCGATTTTCTGTAGAGTGGTGGTCAAATCGATCGGCATAGAAGAGTTCCCGCTAGTGTTGCTGGGTAGTTGACGCAGCATAAGATCAAAAGTATTCAGCTCAACCAAAACCCTAAGGAACTTTCGGGACCTGCTTCTCAATTAAGAAACGATTTCCAAGAGATCGAGTTCTAGGGTTTGGTTGGAATTCGTTTTCTTTATTAATTATTATATAACCGACTTTAAGAATAAAAAGAACCACTTTAAATTAAAAAAATAAGAGAAATATTATTATATAACCGTCTTTAAGAAGAAAAAGAACCACTTAAAATAAAAACAAAAGAGAAAAATGCCAAAAAATACATGAATTGTATACATGGCCGAAAATACCCAAACTACTTCGTTTTACCTGTTTTAGAAAAAAAAAAGTTGTTCTAACTAGGGATCGAACCCCCGAATCAAAAGACTTTAAACTTAAGGTGTGATTGGCAAAGTGGAGAGGGAAGATGTAGCTGAAAGCAGCTGTAGCGGGAGCTGTAAGCGGTAGTGGGAGTCGAGAGTGGCAGCTGCAATGGGGAATCGAAAGTGGAATGGGAAAAAAAGGTTGAGAGCGGAGAGTTAAAAAAAAAGTTTTTTTTTCAGAAAAACAGCAAAATTAATTTATTTGAAAATATTAACTGAAAAAAATTATAATAAAATCTAGTAAAACTAAAATAAACTTAAAATTTAAAAAATAACCTATCTACGAGTTCTCCATATATTGTTCATTCTAAAAAAAACAGTTGATAACAAAATTTTTGCAAAACATATCTGGTTAAAAAATTAATGTAATGCTAAAAGTTGAAATAATAGAAAAAAACTTACAAAAGTTGAAGAACTCAATTGTGAATAAAAAAAGATGATTGCTGTTGACGTTAAATGGTGATATTTATAAGATTTTTTTTTAATTTATAAGAATTTAAATTAAAGATATTATCTAAACTGAAGATTTTATAATATCTGTATCTACCTAAAAATCTGTTATCTTTTTAAAAATTTTAAATTTGTATCGTCTATCTTAACAATAGTTTTTAAAGAAAAAAAAAGAATCTCTTTTTGATATTTTGGTTGAGCCGTTGAGGCAAACTCCTTGTTATACAGCGTTGTAACGTAAAAGCAGTTAGAGGCTAATTGAAAAAGTGTCACACCTGTGACTCAGGATGGGTCCCATTGAGGAATAAAAACGCGTATACAATCATGCCTTTAGTCTAATGCCCCTGAGCAACGACAACTCTCTATTTTCATTTCAACACATTTAATTTATAAAGACCAAAAGTTCGTATCTCTTCTTCCTCAACGATGGTTTGAATCCAGCCCCGGCCCAAAGGGGTGGGCAGAGATGCCATGGCCCAGGGGTCTAGACATTTTCTAAGAAATTTACAATAAGATAAGGGCCCAAAAAATCTTTAAATTCGTCTATATTTAATATAAATTTGATAAAAAAAGTCCAGAGAAAAATCTTCATTTACATACAAAATTTGATAAAAGGTCCAGAAATTCTAAATTTGCTTGTTTATATTAGAATGAAAGGTCCAAAATTTTTCTTTTGCCCTAGGGTTCATAAAAACCTTGGGCCGGGGCTGTTTGAATCTCATCTTTCCAGATCTCAGATTCAGTCCGCAGCTTTATCAGGTAGAAACCTAAAAATATGGAAATCAAGAGAAATTTGACAAATATATATCGTAATTACAAAAATTCAATTGAAGATGTAACTCAATTTAATATTAAACAGAGAAACTGAAACTGGTAGAGAATGGAGACAAACATATTGAGAAATTGTTTTTCAGATTAAATAATAAACCAATAATGTGAAGTCGGTTTTGGTTCCGAATCAGTTTACAATAACATTATTTATCTAAATATTTGAAATTTAGAAGTGTTTTTTGAACAAGAGGGAAAAACTTTGTAACTTTGAACTTTTACTCTTATTCACTGATAACTTTACAAAGATGAATGAGCGATTACATTTATACAAGATAGAAGAACAATCTAGATGAATACACAATCTTATCCTTTATCTCTAGCTGTGGATAGTAAGTCATCAGTCAAGGACGACAGGGAATCAAATTTGTTATGGCTGAGGAGCGTGAGGAGCGTGTCCTTGTTCGTACCATTTCTGACGTCTTTCCCTTTTGTCTGTTGTGTTGCAGAAGCAGAGGACTTGTGCTTTGTCTTGTCTTGAGACGCTTGGATGGGCTTCATCGGTTGTTCATGGGCTGGAGCAGATACTTCTGATGTAGAGCCCATTACGTTGTTGTTCACACTCCCCCTCAAACTTGGGTGGGGGGAACCACTACACCAAGTTTGCTACGCAATGACTCAAACGAATGTCGAGGTAGAGACTTGGTGAACACATCTGCAAGTTGCAATGCCGCTGGAATATGTGTTGTCTCAATGAGGCCAAGAGCAACATGTTCTTTGATGTAGTGCCAGTCAGTATCAAAGTGTTTAGATCGACTGTGCAATGCCGGATTTGCAGATAAATAAACTGCCGAGAGATTATCACATTGTACGAGAGTAGCTTGAGTCTGACGAATACCAAGATCTCGTAGCAGGGAAGATAGCCAGGTGATTTCCCGTGCATCTTGACTCAGAGCTCTGTATTCAGCTTCCGTTGAGGAATGATTGACGGTTGCTTGTCTTTTTGTAGACCAAGATATCAGTGAGGAACCAAGAAGAATACTGAAACCAGTAGTTAACCTTCTTGTGTCCTTACACCCTGCCCAATCACTGTCATAGTAGGCAGAGAGAACCAGTTCGTCTTGTTTATGAATCGTAAGTCCCATAGAGAGAGTACCTTTGACATACCGAAGGATGCGTTTCAGAAAAACGAAGTCAGCTTTGGTGGGAGCATGCATTCGTTGACACAGAAAGACAGCAAATTGGATATCTGGCCTTGTGATTGTTAGATACTGAAGTTTTCCGGCAAGGCTACGGAAATAAGTGGGTTCAGAGAAGAGTTCAGACCCACGAGTATCTAAGTCAAGAGGCAGAGGGGTTGGCATAGGGTTGCAATCCGTCATTGCAGCTTGATGAAGAATGCCAGATGCATACGCTGTTTGATGAAGAAAGAGACCACTTGAGTGTGCTTCAATCTCTATGCCAAGAAAATACTTGGGATGTCCAAGATCTTTCATAGAGAACCTTTTGTTAAGTGACTGCAATAACTCTGATAACAAACTTTCATCACTTCCCGTAAGAAGAATATCATCGACATAGAGAAGAACCACCATTGTTTTGTTGTTCACATGATAAACAAACAAAGACGGATCAGAGGTATTGCAACGAAAGCCAAACTCAATGAGAAAGGTACTGAAAGTGTCAAACCAGGCTCGTGGAGCTTTTTTAAGACCATAGAGGGCTTTGGTAAGGCAACATACATGATTTGGTTTGCCTGGATCAACAAAGCCAGAAGGCTGATACATATAGACAGGTTCATGGAGTTCACCATGAAGAAACGCATTCGAGACAACAAGTTGCTTCAGAGGCCAAGACTTTACCGTTGCCACATTGAGAACCAGCCTTATGGTAGCCGTACGCACAAGAGGGCTGAATGTTTCTAAATAGTCAATGCCTTCTTCTTGATTAAACCCTTTTGCAACTAAACGAGCTTTAAGTTTATCGACAGAGCCATCCGGATTGAGTTTTGTTCCGAATACCCATTTAGAGTGCAGTATATTCTTGTCATCAGTAGGAGGAACAAGAGACCATGTATGAAGCATGTGTATCCGAGTGATCTCATCCATGACAGCTCCATTCCAACCAGTATCATTCATTGCAGAAGCAATGTTGTAGGTTCCTTTGTCATGGAGAGAGAGGCAAGAAGCGCACACCTCGGCTTTGGTTTATGAATGCCGGCTTTGGACCTTGTGGTCATAGTGTGCTGATTCACATGATCAACTGGTTCCTCCAGAATGGGTTTAAGCTGATGGACTTCCTCAATGAAGTTTGGCTGAGGTACTGGAATAGCTATCTCTGCAACAGGTGCTGTAGTAGGCACATTGGTGAGCTTCATAAGCAACTGGGGAATCGATGGAGAGGAGGAAACTGGCACAGGCTTCATATTGTGTTGCCACGCACGAAGTAATGATGACTGATATGTGGGAATAAGGGACTTGTACTTGTCTGTAAACGGTAGAAGATGTTCATCAAATAACACGTGCCGAGAGATATACACCTTTCTGGTAGGAGGATATAAGCATCGATAGCCTTTATATTGACTATTGTAGCCAATGAAAACACATTGTAATGACCATGGATCGAACTTATGTCCTGCCTGGGATCGAATACAAGGATAGCAGGCAGAACCAAAGACTCGTGGTGAAGAATACTCCGGTTTCTTCTTGAGTAATGTTTCCACATGACTAACATTCTTTAGCGCAGAGGATGGAAGCATGTTGGAGATATAATTGGCTGTAAAGAAAGCTTCGACCCAATACTTGAGTGGAGTGTGGCTATGATACAACATGGAGAGACCAAGCTCTACTAAGTGACGATGTTTTCTCTCGACTGTACCGTATTGCTGAGGCGTATAAGGACAAGATATCCTGTGATGAATCCCTTGTTCACGAAAATGAGACTGAAGACGTTCATTGACAAATTCCCCACCACCATCACTTTGAAAAACTTTGATATTGTATTTAACTGATTCTAAACCAACTTTTGAAAGGTCATGAAGACAGAGACAAATTCATATTTAGCTCGAAGAGGATAAAACCAAGAGTGACGAGAATAATCATCGACAAAAACTGCATAATATTTAAACCATTGGTTGGATACAACTGGTGCAGGGCCCCAAAGATCGCAATGAATTCGATCAAGGGGATGCAAAGTTCGAGAATCTGAAGTAAAAAACTGAAGTCTAGATGATTTCCCCATCTGGCAAGGCTCACTAATGGTGGATGTTCTGTTCTTATTGACTTTGATTTCCTTGCTGGTTTGAAGCTGCTGAAGAATCCGGTTATTAGAGTGTCCAGGACAATGATGCCATGTATCCTCATCTGCTGCACACTGTCGGTTACTATATAGTGCAACAAATTCCTGATCCTTCAGCATGTAGAGCCCTTTATTGCGTGTTCCCTTGGACACCACTCTCTGAGTGGTTAAATCAATAACGGAGACGTGATTAGCATCAAAGAAGACCCCACAAGGATAATCATCACAGAGTTTTGAGACTGATAGTAGAGATTTCTGAATAGAGGGATAAACCAATACTTCATTTAATGGAATGGTACCTTTTGTGGAAGAGATTGTGGTAGACCTGACATGAGTTATGGGGATATAAGCCCCATCTCCCACCTGAACAGTATCGGTTCCTTCATAGGCTTCAGTGTTCTGCAGTGTTGCAGGGGAAGAGGTGATGTGAGCTGTGGCTACAGAGTCAGGAAACCACTCTTTACCCGAATCATCGGACACACGGAGAGAGGAGAAGGCTTGAACTTCAGTTTGATAGTTGTTGTCAAATCTGTTGTAGCATTTAATTGCTGTATGGCCTATGCGACCACAGATCTGACAAACTGGTCTCTGCCCCGTGTTTTGAGTGCCTGACTGATGCTGACTGAAACCACGACCACGAGTAGAGTAGCCCCTTCTGCCACGTTGTGAACCAGAACCTCGTCCTCTTCCTCGTGAACCTGGATTGTACTCAGGAACTCCTGAATCAGTGCGTCCAGTGTTGAATGCAAGATGAGGTGTGACGGATGAGGAGTCTTCATAAGACTGAAGCTTCGTATCAAAACTTTGTACTTCTGAGACAACATCATTAAATGTGGGAGGAGGAAGCTTGGTCAAGGAACTTTGTATCACCGTAGCAATAGGATCATATTCTCGGTCTAAGCCATTAAGAAATCCGAAGATCTTCAAAGACTCGTCTGTTGGTTTCCCAATAGAGCTGAGAGAGTCACAGAGCGTCTTGAACTCACGATAATAGATAGAGAGAGCCTTGTCCTACTTTGACAACAATTGAAGGCTTCGGCGCAGAGAGAACTCATGAGCCAAGCTACTCTTGTTGAAGTTTTCAGCCAAAGAGAGACAGACTTGATGATATGTGGGAAGGTTGTGAACATGACCTAGAACCTCCTCAGAAAGCATACCAAAGATCCAAGACCGCACGAGTTGATCTGTGCAAAACCAGTCTTCATACTGAGGATTTGGGACCTCTGTGGTGACTTCACCATTGACGACGACAGAGGTTTTTGAAGGAGCGACAACAGCACCATTGACAAAACCAAGGAGCTTCTGACTTGACAGTAGCGACTCAAACTGTGTCTTCCAGAGAAGGTAGTTGTTATCAGTGAGCTTGAGAGTAACCGATCTGGAGACATGGACTTTAGACGGAAACGGATATGTAGCAGCCATTGATGAGTACCTGTTAAGGTGTCAAGGCTCTGATACCATGAACAAGAGGGAAAAACTTTGTAACTTTGAACTTTTACTCTTATTCACTGATAACTTTACAAAGATGAATGAACGATTACATTTATACAAGATAGAAGAACAATCTAGATGAATACACAATCTTATCCTTTATCTCCAGCTGTGCATAGTGAGTCATCAGTCAAGGACGACAGGGAATCAAATTTGTTATGGCTGAGGAGCGTGAGTAGCATGTCCTTATTCGTACCATTTCTAACGTCTTTCCCTTTTGTCTATTGTGTTGCAGAAGCAGAGGATTTGTGCTTTATCTTGTCTTGAGAGCCTTGGATGGGCTTCATCGGTTGTTCATGGGCTGGAGCAGATACTTCTTATGTAGAGCCCATTACGTTGTTGTTCACATTTTTGTCCAAATTTTTTGCTCAAATCTTGATTTAGTTTGAGTTTTCAATTTTGGTTTGAGTTTTCAATTTTCTAATTCAAGATGTAAACCACAATTGTGAAACTTTTTAACATATGGTTAAATTTTCAAAATAATTGAAGCAACTTAAATTTTCTTCGATATTTTGCCTCAAAATTCGTCAAATTTTTGGTTCAAGTTTTCAAGTTTGCTGATTTAAGATTTTTTAAAACCACGAAATTTTAATCGGTTTCTTTGGTTTAAAAATATGATTTCATTTTCCTATTTTCAAAGTATCTAAGGTTCAGAGGATTTTGGTTCGTGTTTTGAGTTTTCGCAATCCCTGTTTACTTCGGATGCTGGTTTAACTTTAAGCATGACGGTAAACTAAAGATTTCCTGAGTTTTAATGTGTAGGACGAAGCTGAAACAATCCGAAGTAGACTACGAATATCTAAAGCGATATTGTGAAAATCTAACCGAGGAGAATCGAAGATTACAAAAGGAAGTGAGTGAGTCGATCGTCTACATGCATTTATGGATGCACATGAAACGACCCACGACTCTCACAATGTGTCCTTCGTGTGTGAGCGAGTTGCTGTTACGTCATCATCGACGACTCCTCCAGTGATGACATCAGGTGGACCGATGAGTCCATGGGCTGCTATTCCGCTCTGGCAACGACCTGCTGCTGGTTCTCACTAGAGAAAAAGTGTTTTATTATCAGAATATATTGGTCTATATCGGTTTAGTCTAGTTAATTATATTTGGTTATATATTTCTATATTCACATCGATAAATAGGTTTGTATATATATTTTTTTTGGACAGCGATAGGTTTGTATATAAACATTCCTTCTTCTTCATTGTGAAATAAGAAAACGTTTTTGTGCACAAAAAAAGAAAAGAAAAGAAAATGTTTTACCACATTCTGTTTCACTACTATTATGGTATCAGAGCAATACTCTCGCTCTTCTCTTTGATTCTCGCTTTTTTTCTTCACCGATTCACGACTTTCTTTGTTTCAAAGTTCAAAATCACAGTTTCATCCTTTCTTTGAGCTCCTATTCAACTCGTTCAGCTACGATTCCTCCCCAAGATGGTGAAACGAGGTCTGAAAACTCGAGATCGAAGTTCTACACCTGAAGATGGTGATTCCACTATCCGAAATTGATCGGTTACGCCGATTGAAGCTCAACCTGAAGATTTTCCACCTAAACAACAACAACATCGAAACGCACCTGCTCGCGATGCGTCTGGATTGAATCTGTTGTCGATGGAGTCGTACGACAGTACTCATTGTCCGTTCTTTCTCCACTCAGCTGATCATCCAGGTTTATCGATCGTCTCTCACACTCTTGATGGAACGACTTACAATAGTTGGTCTATTGCTATGAAGATTAGTCTTGATGCTAAAAACAAGTTAGGATTCGTTGATGGCTCTCTTTCTAGACCTTCTTTTGATGATCGTGTATTCAAGATTTGGAGTAGATGCAATAGCATGGTGAAATCATGGCTGTTGAATGTTTTTAACAATGAAATATATGATAGTACCTTGTACTATGATGATGCTGCACAATTGTGGGATGATTTATTCCGCAGATTCAAGGTCAACAATCTCCCACGCAAGTATCACCTTGAACAAGCAGTGATGATTCTCAAGCAAGGACAACTTGATTTCTCAACATATTTCACTCAAAAGAAGACTCTATGGGAACAACTTGCCAATATGAAGTCATCAATAGTGAAGAAATGTGACTGTGAACAGGTTCGTGAGCTGCTTGAAGTTGTCGAAACCAGTCAGATTATTCAATTTCTGATGGGATTGAATGACAATTTCAACAATATACGTGGTCAGTTATTGAATATGAAGCCTCGTCCTGGCTTGAATGACATCTACAACATGCTGGACCAAGATGAAAGTCAAAGAAGCATTGGCAAAACCTCTAAAGGGGATCCTACTCCTACTGCTTTCCAAGGGGACATCATCTCAGATGCTCCTCTACAAAAAAAAGTGATCAACAAAACTCTCCTTCAATCTACACTACTCTCCACATATTGATTTTACTTTTTTGCCCTTAATGAATCTTGACCCAGACTTTGACTTTGACATTCTCTCTCTTCTCTCTCTTCTCTCTCTTCTCTCTCTCTCCTCTCTCCTCTCTCTCCTGGCCTGTCTCTCTCCTCTCTTTCCCTCCGTCGACCTCCGTTCGCAGCCGTTTCAACACCAGAGCTTCGTGGAGGTCCGAAACTGAGGTCTGTGTTAATTGTTTTAGGTTTTTGTGGTTTTAGGGATTTGAAATTGAGAAACTAGCAGAAATTTAGATTTGATGCATAGGGGTTTAACGAATGTTTCTGGGTTGAAGAATATGACTCTATATTGGCTACAAATGCACTACAGTGCTGAATCGTTGTGAATTAAAGTTTTTGAAATCTCGATTGGATCTGAAAACCTGGATCTCTGCGAAAATAGTATAACTAGTAATACTAGAAACACTGGAAAACGATGTATAACTAGTTTTGCTAGTATTTAACTAGGAATATAACTGAGAAAAACTAGGGTATAACTGTCAACAAAAAACAGTATTGATCGAGATTTTGTGGGATTTTTTTTGATTTTTTGGTAAGAATTATGAGCGTGTTGATGATGAAAGCTTAGAAATAGAAGACAGTGCCATAACGCTGCATGTTGACAACAGAGGTGGAAATGAATAAGAAGAAGAAGAAGAGGCTGATGATTCTGAGTGATTCTGATAGTGATTAGTGGAATGTACCGAATTACATCAAGGAGGGTTGCCTTTTGGAGAAAACTTCGATTTGTGATTTTGTATTATCTTTTTGTAATACTGGTAAAACTATGAATTTGTCTTTGAGTTGACTTTTCAAAGTTTGATTTATGTAATTTAATTCCATTCGACTAAAAATTGGATTATTTTATTGTTTTCTGTATAATAGTGGTAATACTATCAATATTGTATTTCATTTGACTTTTCAAAGCAAACAGTTGCTAGAACTCCAAATTATATGTCAAACAAACATAATAATTAAAAAAAATAACTGATTTTCGAGATGGATTAGTTTTTAGTGTTAGAATTACAATTCATATGACAAACAAACATAATAATTAACCCATCAACTTATTTTCAAAGAAACTTCAACTTACATGGTTTTTCCAAGAAACTTCCTTATACTTTAACAAACTCTTTCATAAGGAGAACCAATTTGTTTAGTGAAAAGTACAATAATATCATTTTCGATCATATTATTGCACAATACTATGATATTCTGATGGAAAACAATGTACTTGAACGGTAATACTAAAAATTATAACTTCTAGTTGGTGTAATACTAGGATAAGGAGGTGAAATTTTTGGGTCAAATTTTTCGAAATTTAGTATAACTAAGAACTTGGTATTACTACATGTATTTTCCAATTGGGTAAATTTAAAATAGGGCGGAAAATGAAAAATATAGGTGGAAAATTGTAAATTTTAGGAGGGAAAGTGAATTTTTAGGCGGCAAATACAATTCTTCTCTCTTTCCTACCTCTCACTTTTGTCATTCCAACCTCTCAATTTCTCTCACTGCACAAATCTTTCTTCTCTCTTTCATCTCTGGTTCTAGTCCTGGGCAATCGGGTATCCATTCGGGTTTCGGGTCGGGGTCAATCGGGTTCGGATATATCGGTATTGTGGAAAATGATCCCAATCGGTAAATTTACAGAATGTCGGATCGGTTCGGGTCATAACTTATCGGGTTCGGGTCGGTTTTGTACCTCAACATAAAAACCGATTAATACCGAACTATTTTCGGGTTTTAATGGGTTCAAATATAATGGTTATCTAAGTAACCAAAGAACCGATAAAAACCTGAAAAACAAAAAACAAAACTGATAAAATAAGCATAAGTGCATACCAAGAAGAATAAGTAATCGCTGAAATGATAAATTCAAAGGCATATATTAAAACCATAACAAAAGTTTAACAAATTGATTACCCAAAGTTTAAAAAAAAAAAAAACATAACAATAGTTTGAACTTTGAACAAGTTCACATGAGCTTAACAGCTAAAAACTGGTACAAACTTTAGTAGTTCAATCGAAAATGAAGAAGCATCCACGAAGAAAAAAGGACCAATGCTACTTCATATCCCTGTGAAAGGCAAAGAAAAAAGGAACAATACATTCAATCATTCAACAAATAAAGGCAAAAAAAACTAACCAAATTGATGTAACTAAATCAACAAACCAAATTGATGTAAACTTATTTATGAGCTCCTATCACCAAAATTTTAAACGAACTTTGTTTAACAAAATTGAATTGCATATTAAATTGAACTGCACATAATTTCCGACCAAACCAAGCCAACTTGGTTCAAAGTTTTTGAAAAAAAACAGTCGAACACATGGTGAAAACAAAGACAGAACAACTTCACAATCCACATAATCAACAACAAAGTAAGCTATTTTAACTAACAAAGAATCGAAGTTACTAATTAGATAAAAAGAAATAGTCAAATAGAGACGCACCTGTGATTGAATTGCAGAGATCAGTGAAGGATGAGAGGATGGAGGATTTAGAATTGTGGTTCCTATCATCGGCGTTGGGGGGTTTTTAAGCTTGTTCTCGTCTCGAAATCGAGAAAAGGGAGGATGAGTCGAATCGAAAAGGTGAATTGAAGAAGGCAAAAGTGTGGTCTTGCATGGTCTCGCGTGGTGATGGAAAAGACGAAGCGGATGTCTCGGAAGTCGGTTCTGTCTACTCATTACACAGGTGTGGCTAGAATATTAGTAAAGGGCTACTGGGCTTCGGATATAACGGTGTCCCAATTGTATATAAGTTATGATCTGAACCCGAACCGAAACCCATTCAACCCTGAAGATGAAGCCCAATCGGATAAATGTGCTTATCCCGATCCCGTACCGATACCGCTTTTATCGGTCCGGACCCGGTTCGGTTCTCCGGGATCGGATTTTATGCCCAGCGCTATCTGGTTCTCTCTCTTTCATCCATCGTTCTCTCTCTTTCATCCATCTTTCTCTCAAATCTCTCATCTCTCTTTCATCTCTCAGATGAAGAAGGGTAATATGAGCTATGAGGCCATAAGGAAGGAGGTGGAAGAGTCTGACAACACGCAGCACGAGGATTTTTTCGTATACGATTCAGAGGAGGAAGAGGAGAGGAATTATCGTAACACTTGGTATTTCTAATGTTACTTCGTAACACTTGGTATTTCTAATGTTACTTCGTAACACTTGGTATTTCTAATGTTACTTAGTAACACTTGGTATTTCTAATGTTACTTCGTAACACTTGGTATTTCTAATGTTACTTCGTAACACTATGTTAATCACAACATAAAACAAGGTTCAGAAATATAAATCAAACATGGTCCAAACAAATGAATCCCATGAAACAAATGTTCCAAAAAAAAAGGTTCAAGCAATTTAAACAAAGGTTATAAATTAAACAAAGGTTCCAAAACAAATGTTTTAAATTAAACAAATATTCCAAAACAAAGGTTTTAAATTAAACAAAGGTCCAAAACAAAGGTCTCAGCTTCCGTCGCTTCGGTTTCGATAGTTAGAGGAGGAGGCTCCGCAGTCGCTCATTCTTCTTTAATTGATTGACTCTTCTGTTTCTTCGCCGGCGGCTTCGAACTCGGGCTAGGATTCCGCTTCCGCATGTTTCTCGTTCTTGCCATCGCGAATTGGCTCTCTCGCCGTTAGGTTAGGTTTGGGTAAAAGTTGGTTTCTTAGGTGAAAGAGAGAGAGACAGTTGATTTTCAGATTTTCTGTGCAGGAGAGAGAGGGAGACGAGGAGACAAAGATTGAATAAAGTGAAGAAAAATTAAAAAATTTTCCCCAATTTCGGTGGGATTTGACTTGTAAAATGAGGTCGATGGTCGACTTGTAAATATCATATATTTACTCTGGTTTTATGGTCATTTCCAATCTTTTTGATTTAACAAAAATTGTTTTAAAAAAAGGAGAGTTCTGAGATTACTTTGGTCCAAAGAAGAGCATACGAGACATTTCCCCCTTTCCAAGTGCAACCTGAGAACAATCCGATTATGTTGGCAGACTTGGAAAAAATCGTAGTTCAGATTCAAGTCGGTTCAGTGAGGGCGACCACAAGGAGGATTTCAGAATCTAAAGTGTTCTCATTGTAATCGCATTGGTCATTCGGTTGATAAATGTTACAAAATTCATGGCTATCCACCAGGACATCCCCTGAGGAATAAACAAGGCAAGCCAGTTGGGACTACTAACAATGCAGTTATTCAAGATTCTAGATCCGCTAGAGCTGAAGGTCAAAGGATCAGATACAGAACATGATCGCTTATTTGAGTGGTAAACTTCAGTCTTCTACTTCAGTGCCAGAGGTTAACGGTGTTAAGCTACAAGTCATGTACCCTATATCTGAAAGGAACTTTGCTTCGACTTCACAAGTCTCTACTTCCAAATTTGTACCAAGTCTTTCACAAATAACTGGTACATTTCTCTCTTTCAAAACATCTTATGGTGACATATTAACTTCTAATACCTCTGTAGAGCCAAATGTGTCTCTTAAAGCTTGGGTAATAGATTCAGGAGCCAGTCACCATGTTAGTCATGACAGAAATCTATTCTTAGAGTACAAAACTTTAAATAGCACTTATGCGACCCTCCCAAATGGTTTTACTATTATGATAGAAGGAACTGGATTCATTCAGCCTACTGATGCTATCTTTAACTACAATGTCCTTTTCATTACGGATTTTAAATTCAATCTTCTCAATGTTAGTGTCTTGACTAAAACATTGCATTCTTGTGTGAGTTTTACATCTGATGAGTGTTTTATTCAGGATCGTACTCTGGAATTGATGATTGGTCACGGTAATGAAGTTGCGAATCTATATGTGTTCACTTTTCCTAGCTCAAATGATATTCTGAGTGTTACAGGTATGTCTTCTGTTTGTGCTAGTGTAAATGTGGATTTTAATATTTGGAAAAATAGAGTAGGACACCCTTCTATGTCTAAAATTGATTTGCTATCTGATGTATTGGTTTTATCTAAAGAAAAACAGAATAAAACGAAGGAACCTTGCCATGTTTGTCATTTGTCTAAGCAAAAGCATTTATCATTCACGAATAGAAATAACATTTGTACTAAACCATTTGAATTATTTCACATTGACACTTGGGGTCCTTATTCTGTTCCTAATGTTGATGGGTTCAAATATTTTCTAATTGTGGTTGATGATTTTAGTCGTGCAACTTGGATACATTTGCTTAAACAAAAGTCAGATTGTTGTATATTTTTCCTGGTTTCATTCGTATGATAGAAACTCAATATAATACCAAAGTATGTTCAGTTAGGTCTGATAATGCGCATGAATTAAAGTTTACTGAGTTTTATCTCAAAAAGGTATTAAGGCATTTCATTCTTATCCTGAAACTTCTGAACAAAATTATGTAGTAGAGAGAAAGCATCAGCACCTTCTAAATGTTGCTAGAGCCCTTATGTTTCAGTCAGTCAGGGGTTCTTATGGAGTTTTTGGGGGGGGGGGGGGATTGTGTTCTCACTGCAGTGTTCTTAATCAATAGTACACCTTCCAAAGTATTAGATGGTAAGGTCCAAAGCACCTTATGAGAAACTTATGTCCAAGGTCCCTGATTATAGTTCTTTAAAGACTTTCGGCTGTTTATGCTATAGTTCAACTTCGCCTAGTCATAGAACTAAGTTTGAACCTAGAGCTAAAGCTCGTGTATTCATAGGGTATCCTTTTGGCTATAAGGGGTACACACTATTAGACATAGAGACACATTCGGTTTCTATTTCTAGACATGTCATCTTTTATGAGGAAATCTTTCCCTTCCTATCATCACAAAATTCAGATGATATGAAGTCTTTCCTTCCTCATACTCCTAATCCTGCTGTCCCTGATGATTTGCACTCTATGCATTCATCATCTGATGTATCTCATCCCCACGATGAAACATCTTCCGAGGTTGCTTTACCTTCTGGTTCTAGACTTCAACGTCACAGAAAATTGCCTTCTCATCTGCAGAAATATCAATGCTATACTACTAAAGCTAATCCTCGTATTTCAATTATATCTCTTACTCAAATATATCTGAACCTTTCTATGCCTTTCTTGATATCATCACAAATATTCCAATTCGTCAACCATATTTCAGAAGCAAAGAAAGATAAGGTATGGTGTGATGCCATGGGCTTGGGGGTTGGTGCTCTTAAACGTATTGGTACGTGGAGTATAACTGATGAGTTACCCCCGGGTAAGGTTGATGTTGGATGCAAAATGGGTTTATACCATTAAGTACAATGCAGATGGAAGCATTTAACAGCATAAGGTGAAGGGAATGTCCTGAAATAATACTTGTATTTACTCTAGTAGAGTCGTGATGTTGAGATAAGACAATCATATGATATTGGATGGTTATAATGTTTTGCTAGAAGCCGCTTATAACTTATGAGTTATGAACTCATTACCATTATCATATGATCCTATAGGGTCACACACCTAAGCAAACTGGATAATATAAATTGGGTTTGATCATTAGAGTAATGATCATGATCAATGTATATGAGATATACGTCGATATCGTTTTTCTGTGATGGTGTCGATCGACACCAAAGGTGAGTGTCGATCGACACCACTCGGGATCAAAGAACCGGATTTTAATTTAATTGAAATCAAATCGGTTTGGTCCGTCGGTCAACTAGGTTTCGGTAAGTCGCCTATATATAGGATATAGGGCACGACTTGAAATATATCAGAAGTTCCTGGCCGTCACAGAAACGCAGAGAGAACCCTAAGGCGAACCGTTCGCGAAGGCACTAGCATCCCTGTCGTCCAGTTTTTGTGTGTGTGGACTTCTGTAGAGGCGCAGCACTTGAGGCGCTCCTAATCTCGTTGTACCTGATCACCTTTCGCTGCTTTATCTCCAGGTATCTTCGAGATATATTGAGATTCAATTGACACATGATCCGTGGCTTAGGATTTTTGTTGTTAGGACTGTTTTAATAAAATTAAAACATGTACAAATTCCTTCAATGGTATCAGAGCCTAGTGTTTTTATTGAATCTGAAGCATGTAATTGAATTAGTTGAATTCAAATCGATATATCTGATATATAAGATTGCATCCTAGAGTTTAAAATCGTTTTTTGCTCTTGAAATCGTTTGTTCTAGGGTTCATGCGAAACGGGTGTCGATCGACACCAAGTGAGTGTCGATCGACACCGATCGGGTTTCCGCGTGAATCTTTTAGGTCACGATCGAAGATCGTGTTTCCTCAAACCACTAGTGTCGACCGACACTAATGTAGTGTCGATCGACACCACTCGGTTTATCGCGATTGGTTCAATTGGATTGGACCGGGTTATCGCGTTCGGTTCAAGCGGTAAATCGGTTATCGTCTTTTGATCCGATTCGGTTGGTGTCGACCGACACTAATGTAGTGTCGATCGACACCGGTCGGTTATTGCGATTGGTTCGATCGGTTTAATCGGTTAAATTGTTTTCGCGATTGAACCGGATCGGAGTCTGTCGGTCAATACAAACCAGTTGTGTCGATCGACACTGATCTGGTGTTGATCGACACTAGTTCAGAATCCGCGTTCCTAGCTTGTTTAACTTAAGAAATTTTATAAGTATAAAACAAGTTGAAATATCTAGAATATATAAGTGATATAAACTAGATTTAAGGTTACGTTCCTCAAACCTAATATTAAGCTTTTGATATCTTCCCAATCTTGTCAACTGTCAAGGCTCGTTTCATTGTGTGATGGGTCTGCCAAAGCAGGGTGTCCGTAATTACACGAGTGAGGCAGGTTGTAATCGTTACTGCGTGACTTAAAAGATTGGTTAGCTTAACTGGGCTATCAAAATAGTTTTGGGCCTAGAGATATAGGATTGGATTTTATATAAGATATCAATCCGAGACCAAGAATTATATATGATATAATTAGCAAAGAGTTGTTTACCTAAATAGCTAAAGTTTAGGCGATGGGCCAAAGCTCACTCAAAATTTTGTGAAATATGGATCTTGGATCATTATATTCAATTGAGGAAAATTGTTTTGAATATAATGTGAGTTTCTTAATTGTTAAGATTTCTCATTTCTTGAACATCGAAACTAAAACTCTCGTTTTTGTGTATTTTCAGCTATGTCTGCCTCCACTCACTCCAACACATTCTCGCTTCGATCCGTCCTTGATAAGGACAAGCTTAATGGATCGAACTTCCTTGAATGGTATCGGAACTTGAGAATTGTTCTCAAGCAGGAGAAAAAGGAATATGTCATTGAGAAGGCTCTCCTTGAGAAACCAAAACCCAATGCCGGACACGCTGAGAAGAATGCTTGGGAGAAGCATTCTAATGATGTGGTCGATGTGAGTTGTCTCATGCTGGCTACCATGAACTCGGACTTGCAGAAGCAATACGAGAACGTGGCGTCGCCAATTGAGATGATCACTAGCCATAATGGCATGTTTCAGGAGCAAGCACGAACTGAGAGATACCAGACGGTTAAATCTCTCATTGAATGCAAGCTACCAAAGGATGGTCCAGTTAGCCCACATGTCATCAAGATGATGGGTTATATTGATAACCTGGCAAAACTGGATTGTCCTCTTAGCCAAGAGTTGGCTACGGACATCATTCTGCAGTCGTTGCCATCAAGCTTTGATCAGTTTATCATGAACTATAACATGAACAGCATGACAAAGACTTTGACTGAACTGCATGGCATGCTCAAGACAGCTGAGCCAAACATCAAGAAGGGCACTCTTAATGTACTTTTGGTACAAGGGGGTAAAAGGTTTAAGAAACCCGCTAAGGGCAAAGGAAAGGCTAAGGCAATCCAGATTGAGAATCAGGATAAGCCTGAGGCCTCTTCCAAACCCAAACGCGGCCCTACTGATGCTGATAAATGCCATTACTGCAATAAGTCTGGGCATTGGAAGAGAAATTGCAAAGAGTATCTGGGAGATCTAAAGAACTCTAAGAAGACGTTTGAAACGACTTCTCCAGGTATTTATGTTATAGAAGTAAATGTTACTACTTCAGGTTCTAACTCTTGGGTATTGGATACCGGCTGTGGCGCTCATATTTGTACGAATATGCAGGGTCTAAGCAACAGTAGAACGCTGGAAAAAGGACAAGTGGACCTGCGCGTTGGGAACGGAGCAAGAGTTGCTGCATTAGCCGTAGGAACTTATCATTTGTCTCTGCCGTCAGGCTTGGTTTTAGAATTAAATAATTGCTACTATGTACCTGCTATAAGCAGAAACATCATTTCTATGTCTGTTTTGGATCTAGAAGATTTTCATTTTTCGATTAAAAACAAGTGTTGTTCTTTTGATCGTAATGAAATGTTTTATGGTAGCGCTCCATTAGAGAATGGGCTTTATATTCTTAGCCAATCAATGCCTGTCTATAACATAAGTACCAAACGGTTAAGAACCAATGACTCGAACCCCACTTTTCTCTGGCATTGTCGTTTGGGCCACATCAATGAGAAAAGGATTCAGAAGCTTCATAACGATGGGCTTTTAGACTCATTTGATTTTGAATCATTTGAGAAATGTGAATCCTGCTTATTGGGCAAAATGACAAAGGCCCCTTTCAACAAATTTAATGAAAGGGCCGGTGACCTATTGGGTCTTATACATACCGATGTATGTAGTCCAATGAGTGTTAGTGCTAGAGGAAATTTTCAGTACTTCATCACGTTTACTGATGACTTCAGTATATTTGGTTATGTCTATTTAATGAGACATAAACCGGAATCCTTTGAAAAGTTCAATGAGTTCCAGAATGAAGTGCAGAACCAACTTGGCAAAAGTATGAAAGCTCTTCGATCAGATCGTGGAGGTGAATACTTAAGCCAAGAGTTCAGTGATCATCTGAGTAGTTGTGGAATTGTTTCACAACTCACTCCTCCTGGAACACCTCACTGGAACGGTGTGTCTGAAAGGAGGAATCGAACTTTATTAGATATGGTCCGATCGATGATGAATCAAGTAGATCTTCCATTATCCTTCTGGGGATACGCTCTAGAGACGTCTGCGTTTACGCTAAACAGAGTTCCATCAAAATCAGTTGAAAAGACGCCATATGAGATGTGGACTGGAAAAGTTCCAAGTTTGTCTTTTCTTAAAATTTGGGGTTGTGAAGCTTATGTCAAGCGGTTGATATCTGATAAGCTTGCACCCAAATCTGATAAGTGCTACTTCGTTGGTTATCCTAAGGAAACCAAGGCTTACTACTTTTACAACCGTTCCGAGAACAAAGTGTTTGTTGATAAGAACTGTGTCTTTCTTGAGAAAGAATTTCTTTCCAAGAAAAACAGTGGGAGTAAAGTACAACTCGAAGAAGTTCGAGAATCACAGGAGCCTGCTCAACCTGTCGAGGAAGAGCAGAGGCTGGATCTACAAAGAGTTGTAGAGCCCGAGCCTGTGATGCCTGAAGTTCGCAGATCCGAAAGGATTCGTCACGAGCCCGAGAGATATGGATTTCTTGTGACTAATTGTCATGATCTCTTGATCATTGACAGTGACGAACCTGCGACTTTCGAAGAAGCGATGATGGGCCCTGACTCCGAAAAGTGGTTTAAGGCCGCTGAATCCGAAATGGGTTCCATGTCACAAAACCAAGTATGGACTTTGGGTGATTTACCTGATGGTGTGAAAGCCATTAAGTGTAAATGGGTCTTCAAGAAGAAGATCGATGTGGATGGAAACGTTCAGATTTACAAAGCTAGGTTGGTAGCAAAAGGTTTCAAACAAGTTCAAGGTGTTGACTATGATGAAACCTATTCCCCAGTCGCTATGCTTAAATCTATTCAGATTCTCCTAGCAACAGCCGTTCATCATGATTATGAGATTTGGCAAATGGATGTGAAAACAGCTTTCCTTAACTGGATTCTGGAAGAGGATGTGTACATGACACAACCTCCAGGTTTCATTGATCCTAATGCTGCTGGGAAAGTGTGCAAGCTTCATAAATCCATTTATAGATTGAAGCAAGCATCTCGGAGTTGGAATCTTCGTTTTGATGAAGCAGTTAAAAAGTTTACAAGAAGACTAGTGGGAGCGCAGTTGCATTTCTCGTACTGTATGTAGACGACATACTTCTCATTGGAGATGATATTCTGCTACTTCAGTCAGTAAAGGACTGGCTAGGAAGTTGTTTCTCGATGAAAGACATGGGCGAAGCCGCCTATATTCTTGGAATAAGGATCTATAGAGATAGATCAAAGAGGCTGATTGGACTGTGCCAGGACACTTATATCGATAAGGTTCTACACAGGTTCAACATGCATGATTCCAAGAAGGGCTTGCTTCCGATGTCTCATGGAATTACTCTGAGCAAGAAGGACACTGCTCCTTCGACACCTGCTGAGCGAGAGCGCATGAGTAGGATTCCTTTTGCTTCTACGATAGGATCTATTATGTATGCCATGCTTTGTACTCGTCCAGATGTTGCTTGTGCGTTAAGCATGACGAGTCGATATCAGTCGGATCTCGGTGAAAGTCACTGGACTGCCGTCAAGACAATCCTGAAGTATTTGAGAAATACTAAGGATAAGTTCTTAGTGTACGGAGGAAGTGATGAGCTTGTAGTGAGTGGTTATACGGACGCCAGTTTTCAGACAGATAAAGACGATTTCCGATCTCAGTCTGGTTACGTCTTCTGTCTAAATGGAGGTGCAGTTAGTTGGAAGAGTTCCAAGCAGAGCACCGTGGCGGATTCAACGACCGAGGATGAATACATCGCTGCTTCGGAAGCGACAAAGGAGGCTGTTTGGATTAGGAAGTTTATTATTGAGCTTCATGTGATTCCTAGCATTTCTGAGCCTGTGGCATTGTTTTGTGACAACAATGGAGCCATAGCTCAGGCTAAGGAGCCAAGATCACACCAGAAATCCAAACACATTGAGAGGAGATATCATCTGATTCGTGATATCATTGAGAGAGGTGACGTCAAGATCAGCAGAGTTCCGACAGACGAGAACGTCGCTGACCCTTTGACCAAGCCACTCCCACGACCAAAGCATGAGAGTCATGCAACTGCTATAGGCATTAGATTCCTTAAGCAGTAATCTTGTTTTTAGTGGGAGTTATCACATTTATGTTTTGATGTTCATGTAAACACACATTTGGTTATGTTTTATTTAATGAAATTGTTTCATTATTATTTAATGGTGTTATTAAATAATTGTCCAAAATGTAATTTGTGGCATTCTTATAGATCATCAAATACGTGATTTGATCATGAAACTCTATAAGTGATATATGACATAAATTATTTGTGTCCATAGTCGAGGTTATTAAAGTTGGACATTAATAACCGCGTGAGACTAGTGTTGGGGTCGAAATCCCCTCCTCGAAGATTGACGAAACGAGGAGTCAAGGTCGAGATCAAATCACGAACATGGAACGGGCAAGCTAAGGCAAACTGCCCACGACCCGTCCAAGACACGAACCGGCGGCTGGGATGAGTGCCAGCCGCCGGGTCTTCTCCATCCAAGGCCGGCGGCTGGGATGAGTGCCAGCCGCCGGGTCTTCTTCATCCGAAACCGGCGGCTGGGATGAGTGCCAGCCGCCGGGTCTTCTCCATCCAAGGCCGGTGGCTGGGATGAGTGCCAGCCGCCGGGTCTTCTTCATCCGAAACCGGCGGCTGGGATGAGTGCCAGCCGCCGGGTCTTCTTCATCATGAACATGGAACGGGCAAGCTAAGGCAAACTGCCCATGACCCGTCCAAGACACGAACCGGCGGCTGGGATGAGTGCCAGCCGCCGGGTCTTCTTCATCCGAAACCGGCGGCTGGGATGAGTGCCAGCCACCGGGTCTTCTTCATCCGAACATGGGACGGACGAGCTAAGGTAAACTACCCACGATCCATCCAAGATACGAACCAGCGGCTGGGATAAGTGCCAGCCGCCGGGTATTCCTCATCGGAAACCGGCGGCTGGGATGAGTGCTAGCCGCCGGGTCTTCACACGTCCAGGGCCGGCGGCTGGGATGAGTGCCAGCCGCCGGATATTCATGATACACCAACCGGCGGCTGGGATAAGTGCCAGCCGCCGGGTCTTCATCACATGCACACGATCATTTTTCAAGTCAAGACTCATCGTCCGAACATCGTCCAGTCGACCGACCGTCATGCCCGAACCGACCCGAAGATCATCCATGTGCATGTTCTGACTCCAAAGACGTCCGTAAACATTCCCCTAAAGACCGTGACGAACGTCCAGCCGTCCATGGACCAGTTGCCGAGCACACGAGCCAAAGGATCCGGTGGCTGGCCATTGATACGAGAACCGGCGCCTGGAAGTTCAAACGAAAAATAGGCGGTTCAAATCTCAGAAGTCGTAAAACGCTCGGAACACTATTCCCGCGGGAAAAACCTTTGAAAAACACTATTCATCCCGAGACAAAGTTAACCGAAAAATCGAATTGAACTTAAACCGAGATTCGGATTACTATTCATCGGATTACTATTTACCGGTTTACTATTCACGGATCACTATTCATCGGCGGGCCGGATTTGGGTCAGAACGCACGGACGGATCACGGAAGACTCTCGGGCCGGATATCGGGCCCAAAAAGCTTAGGTCGGCGGCTGGGAAGAAAAGACAAGGTCCCACATCGGAAATCTGAAGTCTTAGCCTCCAAGGATTGTCAGTATATATATGTACGCTCATGTAAGGGTAAATCCCATCCCAGATCCGAGTATTAGGAGTTTTAGCAATTTAAGACTATTCAGCTTTTGCTAATTTCCCTTGTACTTTCGGAAAATATCAATAAAATCTCCCTTTCCATCTTTTTGCATTTTCGGTCCTTTAGTTCTTTATAAATAGAATTTTCGAGCCCCCACTAAATATAAGTTTTGACAGTGTGAGTTTCGGCTCTCACAGTTTGGCGCCGTCTGTGGGGACGAGAAATATTCTTAACCCTAAGAACGAAAAGGATACGGAACCAAGACGATGACCAGAAGAACCGACGATATCACCAACCAACCGGCCAGAACAGCACCCACGGGAGCGGCCGGGACAGGAGTTCCCGTCATCGGCACATCAGCGGCCGGAACCGGAGCGACTGCCACAGGGACATCCGCCGACGGGGCAATCGGGAATCCCGGGACTTCCCCCAATGCCCTCACCAGATACGGAATGCCAATCGAAGCTCCGGTCATCACGGAAACAGCCAACGCCGCCCCGGAGATCGCGGCGATCACCGAGCTGAGGAACATGGTAGCCGAAATCGCAGAACGGCAAAACAAACAAGAAAGAACGGCCGCGCAGGAAAGAGCAGCTTCCCAGGAGCTGACGCGTGGCCCCCGGGCTTTCGAAGCAAGACGCCTTATCTTCACCCCGCGAGCGGATCCCCCGGGCCGTCATAATCCCGATGAGCAGACCCCAGTCGGAACAAGGAGAGAACCGTCAGCACCACCCCCGCTGAATCGGAAAAGCACCACTGGACGAACCACTGAACGGCCGACTTCCACGGTGACAAACGGCGGAAATCCGAGAGACACCGTGAACGGAGCCGAAAGCGAAACCGACGACGAAGCTGGAGATCTAAACGCGGATGAGGAAGAGCTCCGATGGATCGAAGAACAGGAAAAGGCGGAACGAGAGGCCCGAGCTAACCGATCCGCTAGCCGAAGGGACGAGTTGGACGCGCTCCGTGCCCGTTTGGAACTCACCGCAAGTCAGATGAAGGAGGTAAGGTCGCAAGTCCATAAAGCAACAAGTGCGGCCCCGGAAATCGACCGCGTCTTAGAGGAAACGCAAAAGATCCCGTTCACTTCGAGGATCACGAGCGTTAGACTTTCTGACCCGGGAAAAATCCGAATCCCCTTCTACGACGGGACGACCGATCCGAAGCCCACATGACTGCCTTTCACATCGCTATGGGACGGGCTAGATTCAAACCCGATGAGAGGGACGCAGGATTCTGCCTCCTCTTCGTGGAACATTTGAAAGGATCAGCCCTGTCATGGTTCTCAAGGCTAGAAAGAGATTCAATTGACGGTTTCAAGCAATTGTCGGCAGCCTTCCTGAAGCATTACTCGCTGTTCATAAGACAGTCAACATCCGACGCAGACCTCTATTCGCTATCGCAGGAGCCCGATGAAAGCCTTAGAGATTTCATCGAGAGGTTTAAGATGATTGTCTCGAAGATCGACGGCCTAAGCAACAGCGCCGCAATCAACGCCCTGAAGAAGTCCTTGCTGAAGACTTCAAACATCATAAAGGAGATTACCGTGAACCCACCGGTAACCATTCAGGATGCTCTCCACCGTGCTTCCAACTTCGTCATCTACGAGGAAGAAATGAGGGTCCCAACCGAAAAGCACCAATCATCAAAATTGGTCACCAAAGGCACGGTGCAACCTTCTAACTTTCCAAACGAGAGAAGATGTAGGCGAGCTAGCCGAGATGAGGAACCCAATCCGGGCGGAGCGCATAACTATCAAATAAACACGGAAAGACCATCAGATGGGCGCAACAGGGGACCGTGGAACACATGGACTCGACCGGGATTCGACGAGAATGCCTTCTGTACCTTCCATAAGACCAAAGGCCACTCGACCGAAAACTGCAGGACCGTCGGAAGGAGGCTCGCGGTAAAGCTGTTAGCCGGGGAGCTCGGAAACGGAGTAACCCTCGAGAGTCTCGGAGCCATCGAAGAAGATAATGGCACCCCGGAAGGACGACCTAACCAGGAACGTCCCGAAAGGCCCGACGAAGAGACCCCCAAACGGGGAAGGAGACCAAACGGAGACGACTCCGCCGCCAACTGCAGGAGAATCCACATGATCATCGGAGGGTCACAATACTGCCGAGATACAGTGGCCTCCATAAAGGCGTTTCTGAGAAGAGGAGACAAGGAGTCAAACCCGCGGGAACCGATCACCGAAAACGATGACCGGATCGCCTTCCACGAAAAAGACGCCGAAGGCCTTGACCAACCTCACGACGATCCATTAGTGGTAGAGTTGGACATCAACGACCACGACGTCTCCAGAGTATTGATCGACACCGGAAGTTCGGTGGACGTCATTTTTCGAGAGAAACTTCAAAGGATGAAGGTGGACCCATCTATGATAAAGCCAAATCTGAGGTCGCTGACCGGATTCTCCGGTGAAGTCACAATGACGGACGGAACGATCCAGCTCCCCGTTCGTGCCGGAGGGATTACCAAAATCGTTAACTTCGCGGTGGCCAACCACCCCGCAATTTATAATGTGATCAAGGGAACTCCTTGGATCAACACAATGCGAGCTATAACATCAACTTACCATCTCTGCCTGAAGTTCCCGACACCAAACGGAATTAAGACCATTTGGGGAAACCAGAAGGAGGCTCGGATCTGTTTTCTGGCAGAGCACAAGCTCCGGAATCCGACCATCCCGCAGAGAGAGAACCCGAAGAGAAAGAATGAAGACGACGCCCCCGAGCTGGGGAAGAAAGTGAGTAGAACCGAGCGGTTCGAAAAACGGATGTTCCGCCCACGGAGACCGAAATCAACCAAGAAAAGACGAAAGCTGCCGAAAAGACCGCAGAAAACGCCGAAGCCGCAACAGACAACTCCGTTATCAAGACTTAGCCGTCTTCCCGCCACAAAAAAAAAAAAAAAAAAAAAAAAACGGAACTACGGGTGACTTGATCCCTCCTCACGAAGGGTACGTAGGCAGCTCGCTTAAAAAACGAGTTCAGTTGCCCCTCTCCTTAAAAAAGGGGGGGAGTGGGTCCGTATATATATACTCCCAAATTTTCGCAAACAAATCAAGGAGATGGACATTGAGACTTAGTATCTCATAGCAGATCTTTAAAACCAAACTTAAAATCAGATAAACATCAAGACTTAGCATCTCGTAACTTATCCATGACCACCAACCAATCAAGATATCTCTCCCAAATACCTAAGTCCTCTCCAACGAATCCGTATGTTGCTGGCCACAACAAGACTATCTTTTTAAACCATGGTTCTTTCAACATCCCGCAGAGGATAAGACTAGCGCGCTATACAAATTTCCGGATTAACATCCGAAGGGCGTAACCTGTATCCCGCGATCCTGCAGGAAGCGCTCAAAACGATGTTATGATTAGTTTACTTTCACCAGCATTTCGCATAGTACAGGACACAAAGTAAACTCTTTAAACCCAGTAAAGCGCCTGACATGGGAACACTGGTCAAAGACATCTCGAGAACGCAGTATCAAACCGGCTCTGATGCGAGATCTTAAAAGCGTTCGGTCGAAAGAGGGATCCGAACAAGCTTGGTCCCCTACGACAACGACATACTGCATTAAACCCAGGAATATTCTCATATAAGAACTGGTCTAAAGTTCGAGTGTCCGGGACAACACTCCAACGCAATATCAATCAGCTACAAAACGGGCCAGCCACCCGTCCTCCGTAGAGAGACGGGCCAGCCGCCTTCACACTAACAAACGGGCCAGCCGCCCGTCCTCCGTAGAGAGACGGGCCAGCCGCCCTTCATTCTACCAAACGGGCCATGATACAAACTCGCCCACGATTTTAGCACTTGAATGAATGGTATTGACGATTTGGATATGGACCGGGATAAGCTACTAGCAAATCCGGAACTGGTGGATCGATGGGAGCGTTGAAGGATGCGGAAGGCCTTCAGTATACCCAACCCTTAGCCAACCTTGGATGTGACGCACCAAGACGCTGGACTCAGGGGCGTTGAATGGATGTGACGCACCAAACAACAAGTTTGCTCACGAAGAACAAAAGAGAGAACAAGTTCTCAAATAGAAATTTCTATTACAAAATGATCAAAAGGTGTTTACAAATTGTGGAGAAGGAAGAATATAAAGGAAATCAAGTCAAAGAGACTTGATTGTGGCACAGAAAACAAGTGCATAAATTTTAGAAAAGTTTAAGACATAAATGTGGTCAAAGTGACCCTTCAAGTCCACGCAACCCTTTGGCTACTCGGTCCGGCCATGCGCGGGTTCGGTCGCCTGGACGATGGTCACAAGGTCGGGCTCGTCCGGAAGTATCAGCACGCGGGCATGGTCGAGGAGAAATTGGCCTAAGTCCGTTTGGAACTGATGGGCAAGTGCCCGGCTGAACGGCCCGTCCGGAAAAGTCACCATCCGGTCGAGAAATGGAACCTCACGTTCGTTTTCTGAATCCGCACGAAGTAAGCCCAATGTGTCCCGACTCAAATGCTCAGAATGGGATCTTGGTCGAAGTCCTTCACGGCCCGTTCGAGAAATTGTCACCGGAAGTTGAGATTCAGGCCTTAGGTCGTTCTCGGGTGCACGCGGGTCGATACGGTAGACGGTACGTTCGTTTGGCCTCGTCCTGCGGTCGTCCGGCTGGTCCTCGCGAGCAACCTCCCTTCGCGGTACGTTTGTCCTCGTCCGGCTGTCGATGCCCGTTCCATCTTCCGGGCTGGCATCGAGGTCCTGATCCATGATCGCATCATCCTCTCCCCGTTGAAAAGGATTTGACCTCAAATCCGTTTCTTCTGCCACAAAAGGAATTAAGTCAGATATATTAAAACTGGAACTGACATTATACTTACCTTGAAGATCAATTTGATACGCATTGTCATTGATCTTTTTGGTCACGGCAAAGGGTCCATCACCCGAGGCATGAGCTTGGATTTCCTTTCTGCTGGAAACCGGTCTTTCCTCAAATAGATCCACACAAGGTCACCTTCCTCAAAGGTCTGCTCACGCCGGTGCTTATTAGCCTTGTCCGCGTACTGCTTGGTCCGTTTTTCAATGTTCTCCTTGGCCTTTCATGGATTTTCTTAACCTGTTCAGCTTTCTTTTTCCCATCCAAACTGGCCCTTTCACTCAAAGGTAAAGAAATCAAATCCATGGGAGACAAAGGATTAAATCCATACACGATTTCAAAGGGGGAGAACTTAGTGGCCGAATGCATAACACTATTGTAAGCAAATTCAACATGAGGCAAACAATCTTCCCAAGTTCTCAGGTTCTTTTTCACAACAGCCCTAAGCAAAGTAGACAAAGTTCTATTCACTACTTCAGTCTGTCCATCAGTTTGCGGATGACAAGTAGTAGAAAACAAAAGCTTGGTTCCTAGCTTAGCCCAAAGTGTTTTCCAAAAATGACTCAAGAACTTAGTGTCCCTATCTGAAACAATGGACTTAGGCATTCCATGCAAACGAACTATTTCCCTAAAGAATAACTCAGCAATATGCACGGCATCATCAGTGGTGTGACAAGGTATAAAATGCGACATTTTTGAAAACCTATCAACGACCACAAAGATAGAATCCTTGCCGGTCCTAGTCCTAGGCAGTCCTAACACAAAGTCCATCGACACATCAGTCCAAGGCTGGTCAGGAATGGGCAAAGCAAGGTACTTACCTGTCGTTTGAGCTTTGGCCTTGGCACGTTTGCAAGTTTCACAACGAGTGCAAACCTTGATCACGTCCTTCTTCAATCCCGGCCAATAGAAATGATCCTGCAAGGTTTTGAGCGTCTTCTCTATGCCAAAATGACCCATAAGGCCACCACCGTGTGCTTCTCTAACCAACAAGTTTCTCAAAGAACAGTTAGGAATACACAAACGATTGGCAAAGAACAAGAAATCATCATTTCTAAAGTATTTCCCAAAAGCGATCCTAGAGCTAGCTAGATACGGTTCCTTAAAGTCTAGGTCTGCTTCATACAATTCCTTAATCTGCTCAAACCCTAGCACCTTAGCATCCATAACCGTGATCAAAGCATACCTCCTAGACAAAGCATCAGCTACGACATTTTCTTTTCCTTTCTTATACTTAATGACGTAAGGAAAGGTTTCGATAAACTCTACCCATCTGGCATGTCGTTTGTTGAGCTTTTGCTGTCCCTTCAGATGTTTGAGAGTCTCATGGTCTGTGTGCACCACGAACTCCTTTGGCCAAAGATAGTGCTGCCAAGTTTGCAAAGCCCTCACCAATGCGTATAGTTCCTTGTCGTAAGTGGGGTAGTTCAAGGTAGCTCCTCCCAACTTTTCACTAAAGAACGCAATTGGTCTCCCTTCCTGCATCAAAACAGCACCAATGCCAACTCCTGAAGCATCGCATTCGATCTCAAAAGTCTTAGAGAAATTTGGCAAAATAAGTAAAGGAGCGTTGGTTAACTTAGCTTTGAGTTCTTGGAATGAATCTTCTTGAGCTTGTTCCCATTTGAACCCAACGCTTTTCTTGATAATCTCAGTGAGTGGGGCAGCCAATGTGCTGAAGTCTTTCACGAACCTACGGTAGAAACCGGCTAGTCCATGGAAGCTACGAACTTCTCCAACGGTCTTGGGAGTGGGCCACTCACGGATGGCCTTGACCTTTTCCTCATCCACTCGGACGCCTTCAGCTCCTACAACAAACCCAAGAAACACGAGATTATCTGTTGCAAAGGTACATTTCTTGAAATTAGCAAAGAGTTGTTCTGTCCTAAGCACTTCAAGAACCGATTTCAAATGAGAAAGATGTTCCTGAAAACTCTTGCTATAAATCAAGATATCATCGAAATATACCACCACAAAAACGCCTATGAATGGTCTAAGAACATGATTCATCAGCCTCATGAAGGTACTAGGCGCGTTAGTAAGCCCAAATGGCATGACTAACCATTCATACAATCCTAGTTTCGTTTTAAAGGCTGTTTTCCATTCATCACCTTCTTTCATTCGAATCTGATGATATCCACTTTTCAAATCAATTTTAGAAAAGACACAAGAACCGTGGAGTTCATCAAGCATATCATCAAGGCGAGGGATAGGGTGTCGGTACTTAACTGTTATGTGGTTAATTGCTCGGCAATCAACGCACATCCGCCAACTCCCATCTTTCTTTGGAACCAAAAGGACTGGTACAGCACAAGGACTCATGCTTTCGCGGATGTATCCTTTGTCCATGAGCTCCCCAATCTGTTTTTGTAACTCCTTGGTTTCCACGGGATTGGTTCGGTAAGCTGGCCGGTTTGGCAAGGACGCTCCCGGCACAAAATCGATTTGGTGTTCAATGCCGCGTATGGGAGGCAGTCCACCCGGGTTCTCTTCGGGAAACACATCCTGAAAATCCTGCAAGAGCTGTTTAAGTTCACTCGGAAGCTCCGGTGTTTGGTCAGATTGAGCCATTAGTGATTCTTTAAACAAAAGAAGGATCATGGACTGGTTGGAACAAAGAGTTTTTCGAACTTGACTAGCCTTAACAAGAAAATTGGACTTTTTACCCTTAGAATCGGTTTTGGCTTGGTCTTGTTTGCGGCTCTCTTTGAGTTGGAGTTGATCTTGGTACACTTCATGTGGAGTCAAAGGCGCAAGGACGATCTTTTTCCCTTGATGCTCAAAAGAATGACGGTTAGTGAATCCATCATGCATCACACGCTTGTCATATTGCCACGGCCGTCCAAGGAGTATGTGGCTCGCGTCCATGGGCAGGACATCACACAGAATGTTGTCCTCATATCGTCCAATGGTAAGAGAAACTTCCACTTGGTCCTTGACTTGCATTTCTCCATCGTCGTTCAGCCATTCAAGCTTGTAAGGCCGTGGGTGCTTCTTGGTTTCCAAACCTAATTTCCTGACAAGAGACTCACTAGCCACGTTAGTACAGCTCCCACCATCAATGATTAAACTGCATACCTTGTCTTTGATATGGCAACGGGTGTGGAAGAGATTTTCTCGTTGGACCCGTTCATCAACCTTTGCTTGGACGTTCAAGGCTCGCCTTGTCACAAGGAGTTGTCCTTTGACTGGTAGGTCCAGGTCCTCTTCTGTATCCGGTTCCTCATCAAAGATGGGTCCTGAGTCTTCCCAATCAGATGCGGACTCAATCTCTCCACTTTCTCGCATGATCATCACGCGACTGTTTGGGCACTTGTTGGCATAATGGCCAAGTCCGTGACACTTGAAGCATTTGATCTCCCTAGCTCGGTTAGGAGTCGCTTCCTGCTTTGTTTTGTCCACAGCAACAACCGGATTAGTTTTAACATCTGTATTTGTTCGGAAATGAGACTTACCTTTGTCTTGTGGACTCGGTTTTGAAGAAGACTGGTAAGTAGGCCTTGTGAAGCCTTTCCTCTTGACTTGTTGCTCTACCAGAATGGCTTTGTGCAACATCTCAGCAAGATCATCATAATCTTGAAGCTCCATGCGGTCTTGGATCTCACGGTTGAGTCCAGTAAGGAACCGTGCCATAGTAGCTTCGGGATCCTCGTCAACTTCTCCTCTAAGCATCAGGATTTCCATTTCTTGGTAGTAGTCTTCCACGCTTTTGGTGCCCTGAGTCAGTCTCCTTAGTTTCTGATGAAGATCTCTCAAGTAATGGGCTGGTATAAACCGCTTTCTCATAAGAGTGAGAAGTTCTTCCCAATCCTCCAAGGGTTCTTCTCCTCGTCTCCTCCTGTTTGACACAATTTGATCCCACCAGTTTAGTGCATAACCATTAAACTCAGTGGCAGCAAGCCTTACCTTTTTACGATCTGATAATTGTTGGCAGTCAAAGACAAGCTCAACTTTTCGTTCCCATTCAAGGTAGGCATCCGGATCATTTTTCCCATGGAATGGGGGAATCTTAAGTTTCAAGCCTCCAAGATGGTTTTCTGACCGTCTAGACTCTCCAGCGAAAGGGTTATCTCTGCCCCTGTCCCGGTTTGACTGGCGCCTTTGTGACCTCCTCTGACTTTGATCGGAAGAAGATCCTCCATCATCTCTGGATCGTGTCCGGTTGTGGTTTCTCCTTCTGTTTCCGGATGTTTGTTGATCTTCCTGGATCCGGTCAAGTCTCACATGAATGTCCTCTATACCTGCATTCATCATACGCTTAAGTTCACTTGTTAGTGCGTTCATCTGAAAACTAGACATTCCAGTTCCCACGCTTGCCTCTTGTCCTTCCATGTTTTTCCTGAAATGCACTTAACAAACAATCAAATAACCAACTCTCTTCCTCACAGTTTTGGTGTCTCTCAAGTGTTTCACTCAATGGTTCTAAGCAAGCAATCCGATCAAATTTAGTGCTCCACAAAACCCAACACCCCAAGAAGAAGATAGAGAGATTTAAGATTTCTTTTCTTTTATTAGAAATCCGCCTTAACCACTTCCAGGCCGGCTTTCTCTTCAGCCAACTGGATTTCTCCTCAGTCACCCCCAACTGGTTTTCTCCTCAGTTGTAAACGATTTAAACTTTTTTTTTTTTTTTTTTTTTAAAATCGTTTTCAAACAAAGGTAAGAAGTGGCCCGGATGGAGATAAGAGAAGTGTTTCAGAATTTTAGAAGATGAAAAGATGAGAAGATGAAATACCCCTTCAAGTGTGCTCTGATACCACCTGATACAAACTTGCCCACGATTTTAGCACTTGAATGAATGGTATTGACGATTTGGATATGGACCGGGATAAGCTACTAGCAAATCCGGAACTGGTGGATCGATGGGAGCGTTGAAGGATGCGGAAGGCCTTCAGTATACCCAACCCTTAGCCAACCTTGGATGTGACGCACCAAGACGCTGGACTCAGGGGCGTTGAATGGATGTGACGCACCAAACAACAAGTTTGCTCACGAAGAACAAAAGAGAGAACAAGTTCTCAAATAGAAATTTCTATTACAAAATGATCAAAAGGTGTTTACAAATTGTGGAGAAGGAAGAATATAAAGGAAATCAAGTCAAAGAGACTTGATTGTGGCACAGAAAACAAGTGCATAAATTTTAGAAAAGTTTAAGACATAAATGTGGTCAAAGTGACCCTTCAAGTCCACGCAACCCTTGGCTACTCGGTCCGGCCATGCGCGGGTTCGGTCGCCTGGACGATGGTCACAAGGTCGGGCTCGTCCGGAAGTATCAGCACGCGGGCATGGTCGAGGAGAAATTGGCCTAAGTCCGTTTGGAACTGATGGGCAAGTGCCCGGCTGAACGGCCCGTCCGGAAAAGTCACCATCCGGTCGAGAAATGGAACCTCACGTTCGTTTTCTGAATCCGCACGAAGTAAGCCCAATGTGTCCCGACTCAAATGCTCAGAATGGGATCTTGGTCGAAGTCCTTCACGGCCCGTTCGAGAAATTGTCACCGGAAGTTGAGATTCAGGCCTTAGGTCGTTCTCGGGTGCACGCGGGTCGATACGGTAGACGGTACGTTCGTTTGGCCTCGTCCTGCGGTCGTCCGGCTGGTCCTCGCGAGCAACCTCCCTTCGCGGTACGTTTGTCCTCGTCCGGCTGTCGATGCCCGTTCCATCTTCCGGGCTGGCATCGAGGTCCTGATCCATGATCGCATCAGGCCAGCCGCCCAATGGGCCAGCCGCCCTTCAATCTACAAAACGGGCCAGCTGCCCATCCTCCGTAGAGAGACGGCCAGCCGCCCTTCATTCTACCAAACGGGCCATGATACAAACTCGCCCACGATTTTAGCACTTGAATGAATGGTATTGACGATTTGGATATGGACCGGGATAAGCTACTAGCAAATCCGGAACTGGTGGATCGATGGGAGCGTTGAAGGATGCGGAAGGCCTTCAGTATACCCAACCCTTAGCCAACCTTGGATGTGACGCACCAAGACGCTGGACTCAGGGGCGTTGAATGGATGTGACGCACCAAACAACAATTTGCTCACGAAGAACAAAAGAGAGAACAAGTTCTCAAATAGAAATTTCTATTACAAAATGATCAAAAGGTGTTTACAAATGTGGAGAAGGAAGAATATAAAGGAAATCAAGTCAAAGAGACTTGATTGTGGCACAGAAAACAAGTGCATAAATTTTAGAAAAGTTTAAGACATAAATGTGGTCAAAGTGACCCTTCAAGTCCACGCAACCCTTTGGCTACTCGGTCCGGCCATGCGCGGGTTCGGTCGCCTGGACGATGGTCACAAGGTCGGGCTCGTCCGGAAGTATCAGCACGCGGGCATGGTCGAGGAGAAATTGGCCTAAGTCCGTTTGGAACTGATGGGCAAGTGCCCGGCTGAACGGCCCGTCCGGAAAAGTCACCATCCGGTCGAGAAATGGAACCTCACGTTCGTTTTCTGAATCCGCACGAAGTAAGCCCAATGTGTCCCGACTCAAATGCTCAGAATGGGATCTTGGTCGAAGTCCTTCACGGCCCGTTCGAGAAATTGTCACCGGAAGTTGAGATTCAGGCCTTAGGTCGTTCTCGGGTGCACGCGGGTCGATACGGTAGACGGTACGTTCGTTTGGCCTCGTCCTGCGGTCGTCCGGCTGGTCCTCGCGAGCAACCTCCCTTCGCGGTACGTTTGTCCTCGTCCGGCTGTCGATGCCCGTTCCATCTTCCGGGCTGGCATCGAGGTCCTGATCCATGATCGCATCATCCTCTCCCCGTTGAAAAGGATTTGACCTCAAATCCGTTTCTTCTGCCACAAAAGGAATTAAGTCAGATATATTAAAACTGGAACTGACATTATACTTACCTTGAAGATCAATTTGATACGCATTGTCATTGATCTTTTTGGTCACGGCAAAGGGTCCATCACCCGAGGCATGAGCTTGGATTTCCTTTCTGCTGGAAACCGGTCTTTCCTCAAATAGATCCACACAAGGTCACCTTCCTCAAAGGTCTGCTCACGCCGGTGCTTATTAGCCTTGTCCGCGTACTGCTTGGTCCGTTTTTCAATGTTCTCCTTGGCCCTTTCATGGATTTTCTTAACCTGTTCAGCTTTCTTTTTCCCATCCAAACTGGCCCTTTCACTCAAAGGTAAAGAAATCAAATCCATGGGAGACAAAGGATTAAATCCATACACGATTTCAAAGGGGGAGAACTTAGTGGCCGAATGCATAACACTATTGTAAGCAAATTCAACATGAGGCAAACAATCTTCCCAAGTTCTCAGGTTCTTTTTCACAACAGCCCTAAGCAAAGTAGACAAAGTTCTATTCACTACTTCAGTCTGTCCATCAGTTTGCGGATGACAAGTAGTAGAAAACAAAAGCTTGGTTCCTAGCTTAGCCCAAAGTGTTTTCCAAAAATGACTCAAGAACTTAGTGTCCCTATCTGAAACAATGGACTTAGGCATTCCATGCAAACGAACTATTTCCCTAAAGAATAACTCAGCAATATGCACGGCATCATCAGTGGTGTGACAAGGTATAAAATGCGACATTTTTGAAAACCTATCAACGACCACAAAGATAGAATCCTTGCCGGTCCTAGTCCTAGGCAGTCCTAACACAAAGTCCA
Organism: Isatis tinctoria; assembly: GCA_010577795.1. Lineage (NCBI taxonomy): Eukaryota > Viridiplantae > Streptophyta > Magnoliopsida > Brassicales > Brassicaceae > Isatis > Isatis tinctoria. The sequence continues at coordinate 134,796 of VHIU01000074.1, forward strand.
TCGACACATCAGTCCAAGGCTGGTCAGGAATGGGCAAAGCAAGGTACTTACCTGTCGTTTGAGCTTTGGCCTTGGCACGTTTGCAAGTTTCACAACGAGTGCAAACCTTGATCACGTCCTTCTTCAATCCCGGCCAATAGAAATGATCCTGCAAGGTTTTGAGCGTCTTCTCTATGCCAAAATGACCCATAAGGCCACCACCGTGTGCTTCTCTAACCAACAAGTTTCTCAAAGAACAGTTAGGAATACACAAACGATTGGCAAAGAACAAGAAATCATCATTTCTAAAGTATTTCCCAAAAGCGATCCTAGAGCTAGCTAGATACGGTTCCTTAAAGTCTAGGTCTGCTTCATACAATTCCTTAATCTGCTCAAACCCTAGCACCTTAGCATCCATAACCGTGATCAAAGCATACCTCCTAGACAAAGCATCAGCTACGACATTTTCTTTTCCTTTCTTATACTTAATGACGTAAGGAAAGGTTTCGATAAACTCTACCCATCTGGCATGTCGTTTGTTGAGCTTTTGCTGTCCCTTCAGATGTTTGAGAGTCTCATGGTCTGTGTGCACCACGAACTCCTTTGGCCAAAGATAGTGCTGCCAAGTTTGCAAAGCCCTCACCAATGCGTATAGTTCCTTGTCGTAAGTGGGGTAGTTCAAGGTAGCTCCTCCCAACTTTTCACTAAAGAACGCAATTGGTCTCCCTTCCTGCATCAAAACAGCACCAATGCCAACTCCTGAAGCATCGCATTCGATCTCAAAAGTCTTAGAGAAATTTGGCAAAATAAGTAAAGGAGCGTTGGTTAACTTAGCTTTGAGTTCTTGGAATGAATCTTCTTGAGCTTGTTCCCATTTGAACCCAACGCTTTTCTTGATAATCTCAGTGAGTGGGGCAGCCAATGTGCTGAAGTCTTTCACGAACCTACGGTAGAAACCGGCTAGTCCATGGAAGCTACGAACTTCTCCAACGGTCTTGGAGTGGGCCACTCACGGATGGCCTTGACCTTTTCCTCATCCACTCGGACGCCTTCAGCTCCTACAACAAACCCAAGAAACACGAGATTATCTGTTGCAAAGGTACATTTCTTGAAATTAGCAAAGAGTTGTTCTGTCCTAAGCACTTCAAGAACCGATTTCAAATGAGAAAGATGTTCCTGAAAACTCTTGCTATAAATCAAGATATCATCGAAATATACCACCACAAAAACGCCTATGAATGGTCTAAGAACATGATTCATCAGCCTCATGAAGGTACTAGGCGCGTTAGTAAGCCCAAATGGCATGACTAACCATTCATACAATCCTAGTTTCGTTTTAAAGGCTGTTTTCCATTCATCACCTTCTTTCATTCGAATCTGATGATATCCACTTTTCAAATCAATTTTAGAAAAGACACAAGAACCGTGGAGTTCATCAAGCATATCATCAAGGCGAGGGATAGGGTGTCGGTACTTAACTGTTATGTGGTTAATTGCTCGGCAATCAACGCACATCCGCCAACTCCCATCTTTCTTTGGAACCAAAAGGACTGGTACAGCACAAGGACTCATGCTTTCGCGGATGTATCCTTTGTCCATGAGCTCCCCAATCTGTTTTTGTAACTCCTTGGTTTCCACGGGATTGGTTCGGTAAGCTGGCCGGTTTGGCAAGGACGCTCCCGGCACAAAATCGATTTGGTGTTCAATGCCGCGTATGGGAGGCAGTCCACCCGGGTTCTCTTCGGGAAACACATCCTGAAAATCCTGCAAGAGCTGTTTAAGTTCACTCGGAAGCTCCGGTGTTTGGTCAGATTGAGCCATTAGTGATTCTTTAAACAAAAGAAGGATCATGGACTGGTTGGAACAAAGAGTTTTTCGAACTTGACTAGCCTTAACAAGAAAATTGGACTTTTTACCCTTAGAATCGGTTTTGGCTTGGTCTTGTTTGCGGCTCTCTTTGAGTTGGAGTTGATCTTGGTACACTTCATGTGGAGTCAAAGGCGCAAGGACGATCTTTTTCCCTTGATGCTCAAAAGAATGACGGTTAGTGAATCCATCATGCATCACACGCTTGTCATATTGCCACGGCCGTCCAAGGAGTATGTGGCTCGCGTCCATGGGCAGGACATCACACAGAATGTTGTCCTCATATCGTCCAATGGTAAGAGAAACTTCCACTTGGTCCTTGACTTGCATTTCTCCATCGTCGTTCAGCCATTCAAGCTTGTAAGGCCGTGGGTGCTTCTTGGTTTCCAAACCTAATTTCCTGACAAGAGACTCACTAGCCACGTTAGTACAGCTCCCACCATCAATGATTAAACTGCATACCTTGTCTTTGATATGGCAACGGTGTGGAAGAGATTTTCTCGTTGGACCCGTTCATCAACCTTTGCTTGGACGTTCAAGGCTCGCCTTGTCACAAGGAGTTGTCCTTTGACTGGTAGGTCCAGGTCCTCTTCTGTATCCGGTTCCTCATCAAAGATGGGTCCTGAGTCTTCCCAATCAGATGCGGACTCAATCTCTCCACTTTCTCGCATGATCATCACGCGACTGTTTGGGCACTTGTTGGCATAATGGCCAAGTCCGTGACACTTGAAGCATTTGATCTCCCTAGCTCGGTTAGGAGTCGCTTCCTGCTTTGTTTTGTCCACAGCAACAACCGGATTAGTTTTAACATCTGTATTTGTTCGGAAATGAGACTTACCTTTGTCTTGTGGACTCGGTTTTGAAGAAGACTGGTAAGTAGGCCTTGTGAAGCCTTTCCTCTTGACTTGTTGCTCTACCAGAATGGCTTTGTGCAACATCTCAGCAAGATCATCATAATCTTGAAGCTCCATGCGGTCTTGGATCTCACGGTTGAGTCCAGTAAGGAACCGTGCCATAGTAGCTTCGGGATCCTCGTCAACTTCTCCTCTAAGCATCAGGATTTCCATTTCTTGGTAGTAGTCTTCCACGCTTTTGGTGCCCTGAGTCAGTCTCCTTAGTTTCTGATGAAGATCTCTCAAGTAATGGGCTGGTATAAACCGCTTTCTCATAAGAGTGAGAAGTTCTTCCCAATCCTCCAAGGTTCTTCTCCTCGTCTCCTCCTGTTTGACACAATTTGATCCCACCAGTTTAGTGCATAACCATTAAACTCAGTGGCAGCAAGCCTTACCTTTTTACGATCTGATAATTGTTGGCAGTCAAAGACAAGCTCAACTTTTCGTTCCCATTCAAGGTAGGCATCCGGATCATTTTTCCCATGGAATGGGGGAATCTTAAGTTTCAAGCCTCCAAGATGGTTTTCTGACCGTCTAGACTCTCCAGCGAAAGGGTTATCTCTGCCCCTGTCCCGGTTTGACTGGCGCCTTTGTGACCTCCTCTGACTTTGATCGGAAGAAGATCCTCCATCATCTCTGGATCGTGTCCGGTTGTGGTTTCTCCTTCTGTTTCCGGATGTTTGTTGATCTTCCTGGATCCGGTCAAGTCTCACATGAATGTCCTCTATACCTGCATTCATCATACGCTTAAGTTCACTTGTTAGTGCGTTCATCTGAAAACTAGACATTCCAGTTCCCACGCTTGCCTCTTGTCCTTCCATGTTTTTCCTGAAATGCACTTAACAAACAATCAAATAACCAACTCTCTTCCTCACAGTTTTGGTGTCTCTCAAGTGTTTCACTCAATGGTTCTAAGCAAGCAATCCGATCAAATTTAGTGCTCCACAAAACCCAACACCCCAAGAAGAAGATAGAGAGATTTAAGATTTCTTTTCTTTTATTAGAAATCCGCCTTAACCACTTCCAGGCCGGCTTTCTCTTCAGCCAACTGGATTTCTCCTCAGTCACCCCCAACTGGTTTTCTCCTCAGTTGTAAACGATTTAAACTTTTTTTTTTTTTTTTTTTTTTAAAATCGTTTTCAAACAAAGGTAAGAAGTGGCCCGGATGGAGATAAGAGAAGTGTTTCAGAATTTTAGAAGATGAAAAGATGAGAAGATGAAATACCCCTTCAAGTGTGCTCTGATACCACCTGATACAAACTTGCCCACGATTTTAGCACTTGAATGAATGGTATTGACGATTTGGATATGGACCGGGATAAGCTACTAGCAAATCCGGAACTGGTGGATCGATGGGAGCGTTGAAGGATGCGGAAGGCCTTCAGTATACCCAACCCTTAGCCAACCTTGGATGTGACGCACCAAGACGCTGGACTCAGGGGCGTTGAATGGATGTGACGCACCAAACAACAAGTTTGCTCACGAAGAACAAAAGAGAGAACAAGTTCTCAAATAGAAATTTCTATTACAAAATGATCAAAAGGTGTTTACAAATTGTGGAGAAGGAAGAATATAAAGGAAATCAAGTCAAAGAGACTTGATTGTGGCACAGAAAACAAGTGCATAAATTTTAGAAAAGTTTAAGACATAAATGTGGTCAAAGTGACCCTTCAAGTCCACGCAACCCTTTGGCTACTCGGTCCGGCCATGCGCGGTTCGGTCGCCTGGACGATGGTCACAAGGTCGGGCTCGTCCGGAAGTATCAGCACGCGGGCATGGTCGAGGAGAAATTGGCCTAAGTCCGTTTGGAACTGATGGGCAAGTGCCCGGCTGAACGGCCCGTCCGGAAAAGTCACCATCCGGTCGAGAAATGGAACCTCACGTTCGTTTTCTGAATCCGCACGAAGTAAGCCCAATGTGTCCCGACTCAAATGCTCAGAATGGGATCTTGGTCGAAGTCCTTCACGGCCCGTTCGAGAAATTGTCACCGGAAGTTGAGATTCAGGCCTTAGGTCGTTCTCGGGTGCACGCGGGTCGATACGGTAGACGGTACGTTCGTTTGGCCTCGTCCTGCGGTCGTCCGGCTGGTCCTCGCGAGCAACCTCCCTTCGCGGTACGTTTGTCCTCGTCCGGCTGTCGATGCCCGTTCCATCTTCCGGGCTGGCATCGAGGTCCTGATCCATGATCGCATCAGGCCAGCCGCCCAATGGGCCAGCCGCCCTTCAATCTACAAAACGGGCCAGCTGCCCATCCCCGTAGAGAACGGGCCAGCCGCCCTTCGTTCCGCAAAGTTCACCAATAACTCCGAACGGGCCAGCCGCCCCGTACTCCACAAACCGGTCAGCCGCCCGTCCTCCGTAGGGAGACGGGCCAACACCCTTCATTCTATGAAATGGGCCAGCCGCCCTCTTGGAAGAGAGACATACCGCCGCCCATCTTCTCCTTTATCAAGACTATAAAAGCAAAGCAAGCGAAGAGTCCATAACATCTAAGGCAAAAGCAAATAGATAATAAACCTCCATGAAAGGAGATATGAGTAACCAAGTTCAGATAACGAAGCAAATGCAATGAAAAAAGGTCAAAAGACCTGAACACAACAGAAACAGATAATACAAGGCCAAAAGCCTAATCATACTCAACAAGAGGAGTAGGAGCTGCGTAATCCAAATCCTCAGCATTCGGAGACTGGTACGGAGAAACGGGAGAGCACACCAAGTGGCTCTCGAGAACGGCAGCAGCCCGATCATAAGAGCCGGCCCAACCTCCTCCGTTGAGCTGCTCTAATGACGCCTCCAGCTCTCCTTCTTCCACCTCGACCTTGGACTTCCCGGACTTAATATCCCGGACTAGATCAAGGTTCGAGCAGACCTCGGTCAAGGCAGTCTCGCCATACTTCGCCTGATGCATCGGTGCAAGGGCAGCTTTAGCACCCTCGATGTGGAGACGGTACTTCTCCACTAACTTCCAGCGGCTTTGCTTAAGCGCCAGATCCATCTTCCGCTCAGCCTCCGCAAGCGCCTTCTTGAGCTCTTTCTGCGATCTCTTCTCCGCGTTCCGGAGCTTGACTTCCAGGGCCTTGATCTTTTTGTCCTTCTTCCGGGACTCTTTCTCTGAGACCTCTAAGGCAACCTGGGTTGCATGAGCTCGAGTGGCGACCTGAATCAAAGAAAGGCAAATATCAGTAAAAGACCAAACTGCGTCAAAACAAGTCCAAAGGAAGAAAGAATTACCATCATAAGGCGCAGCAGAGGCCAGAGCCAATGCTCCAAAATAGTCCACGACCTTCACGGATTCAGCTGGATCGCCTCCCGCCGCCTTGCGAGCGTCGAAGAGAAGACCATGATCAGACGCCTCGACCGTCCGAGCTACTTTGCCCTTCCTCGGACGGTCTGGGCTGTTGGAAGTTCCCTTCCCTTTATCCGCAACAGCGGCGCAATCGGAACCCTGAGGAGCGATTATCTGTTCCTCGGGCACGCCATGGAAATCAGGCCCGGGCGGGAGAACAAACCCGGACGCCGGATCAAATTCAGCCGCCTCTCCGGACGGTCCAGCCTCGCCATACTTCTGCTGGCGGTACTTCCAAACACCCTCCATACCGGGGTACATCGCCATCGGATCGATAAATTCGGAGCCCTTCGGAGGAGCACGGCCTTCCAAAATATCTTTCGCGTCAAGAAAGCGGCGCAAAAGATCAGGACACTCCCAATCTATTTTCTTCTTTTCAACTTCTCTAACGATATCCTCGAACCCGGAAACTCTAGGAGCAAAGGGATCTCGAACTAGAGAAAGAAGAGGAGAAAAAATGAAAAGTTGTAAGAAATGAAGTTATGAAGAATGAAGCAAAGGAGTAAAGACTACTTATAGGAAAAATTCACAAAAAGACGAAACGCTTACGTGGCAAACTCCACTCGGTCTTAACCGAGCCGCCGAAGTCGGAACCGACCGTCAGCGGGCTGCGCTTCACGTAGAAAAACTCGTGTCGCGAGGCTTTGCAATGCTGTCGAAGTCCGGTATAGAACCGCTTCACATTCTTCCGAACGTTGACCAAGCAGAAGAACTCCGACTGGGCAACTTTCCTCAACGAAAAGAAATTCCGTATAAGGTCACGCTCCAACTTGATCCCACACTCGGCACAACGGACTACGAGTCCCATCAAAATCCTCATAGCGGATGGGGTAAGTTGAGAGATCGCAACCCCATATAACTCGAGAAATCCGAAGATAGCTCCCGGGATCGGGAACCAGAGGAAAGCTTCGTAAAACATCGACTCGTGCATGGCAAAATATCCCTCCGGCGCCTTGTTCATCCTGTCCCTATCTTTCGGGAGACGGAACTTAATCTTGTCCGAGATCCGGAAGTCGTATCTGAGCTCGGCCAGTGAATCCTGATCGCTCAAAGTGGGTCCATGCTTAAAGACTCGGGTCTGACCTCATTCCCGGCCGCCGGCTCGGGTCTGACCTCATTCCCGGCGGCCGGCTCGGGTCTGAAATCATTTCCGGCCGCCGGCTCGGGTACGTCCTCATTCCCAGCAGCCGTTTCGGACGCCCATTGAGGAACATTAGCAAAATCGAGCACTCCTTGGGCATTGCTAGGACCGGCCTCCCACTGAGGAACACCCTCGGGACCGTACGCTGCTCGTGGAACGGCATTTTCTCCAGCTGCCAGCAGATGTTCCACAAGTATCATATCCTGATCAGCGGACATAAAATCAAACTCGAACTGATTATTCATTATCGCATCAAAGTTGAGACCGAAAGGAGAACCTTCTTCACCAGCCATTGCTAAAGAGGAAGATTTTCAAAGAAGAGACTTGAAGAAAAAAAACTTGAGAAGGGGATGTGAAAAAATGAATGAAGCCACTCCTTTGATATAGCAAACATGGCACAAACTTCCATGATGAACAATGCTCTGACAAGACATCAAAGAGAAGCGGATGAACGGACAAACGGAAAAACTCATTGCCGTCTCGTTTCAGTCAATCCCGGTAAAACTCTCAGCTCAGAGCTCCTTGTTCCGAACCACGGAAGCAAAGAGCTGGGGGGCTAACTGTTGGGGTCGAAATCCCCTCCTCGAAGATTGACGGAACGAGGAGTCAAGGTCGAGATCAAATCACAAACATGGAACGGGCAAGCTAAGGCAAACTGCCCACGACCCGTCCAAGACACGAACCGGCGGCTGGGATGAGTGCCAGCCGCCGGGTCTTCTCCATCCAAGGCCGGCGGCTGGGATGAGTGCCAGCCGCCGGGTCTTCTTCATCCGAAACCGGCGGCTGGGATGAGTGCCAGCCACCGGGTCTTCTCCATCCAAGGCCGGCGGCTGGGATGTGTGCCAGCCGCCGGGTCTTCTTCATCCGAAACCGGCGGCTGGGATGAGTGCCAGCCGCCGGGTCTTCTTCATCACGAACATGGAACGGGCAAGCTAAGGCAAACTGCCCATGACCCGTCCAAGACACGAACCGGCGGCTGGGATGAGTGCCAGCTGCCGGGTCTTCTTCATCCGAAACCGGCGGCTGGGATGAGTGCCAGCCACCGGGTCTTCTTCATCCGAACATGGGACGGACGAGCTAAGGCAAACTACCCACGATCCATCCAAGATACGAACCGGCGGCTGGGATAAGTGCCAGCCGCCGAGTATTCCTCATCCGAAACCGGCGGCTGGGATGAGTGCCAGCCGCCGGGTCTTCACACGTCCAGGGCCGGCGGCTGGGATGAGTGCCAGCCGCCGGATATTCATGATACACCAACCGGCGGCTGGGATAAGTGCCAGCCGCCGGGTCTTCATCACATGCACACGATCATTTTTCAAGTCAAGACTCATCGTCCGAACATCGTCCAGTCGACCGACCGTCATGCCCGAACCGACCCGAAGATCATCCATGTGCATGTTCTGACTCCAAAGACGTCCGTAAACATTCCCCGAAAGACCGTGACGAACGTCCAGCCGTCCATGGACCAGTAGCCGAGCACACGAGCCAAAGGATCCGGCGGCTGGCCATTGATACGAGAACCGGCGGCTGGAAGTTCAAACGAAAAATGGGCGGTTCAAATCTCAGAAGTCGTAAAACGCTCGGAACACTATTCACGCGGGAAAAACCGTTGAAAAACACTATTCATCCCGAGACAAAGTTAACCGAAAAATCGAATTGAGCTTAAACCGAGATTCGGATTACTATTCATCGGATTACTATTTACCGGTTTACTATTCATCGATCACTATTCATCCGGCGGCTGATCACGGAAGACTCTCGGGCCGGATATCGGGCCCAAAAAGCTTAGGTCGGCGGCTGGGAAGGAAAGACAAGGTCCCACATCGGAAATCTGAAGTCTTAGCCTCCTAGGATTGTCAGTATATATATGTACGCTCATGTAAGGGTAAATCTCATCCCAGATCCGAGTATTAGGAGTTTTAGCAATTTAAGACTATTCAGCTTTTGCTAATTTCCCTTGTACTTTCGAAAAATATCAATAAAATCTCCCTTTATATCTTTTTGCATTTTCGGTCCTTTAGTTCTTTATAAATAGAATTTTCGAGCCCCCACTAAATATAAGTTTTGACAGTGTGAGTTTCGGCTCTCACAACTAGTATGTGAGGTGACTGATGACTAAGTTTCATGGAGTCATTAATAGGAGTATTAAAGTCAATCACATAGATATGTGTTAGAGAACACATGATCGGACATGACCCGCTAATGAGAACTCTATAAGATTGTTATATGAGTGTCATAAGAGTTTCTCATTATGACTATAGAGTATAGTCCTTAGACCTGAGTTCATCATGTTTTTCTTGCATATGAATTGGTATGTTTTGACTTTTTCAAACGTCAGCCGTAACTGGTGACTATAAAGGCATTGATTGGGCATATTATGAAGTGTGTAGAGAACAGGGATGGAACAAGATGGAATTTGTCTCTCCCATATAACGGGAGATAGATATCTCTGGGCCTATCGAAGATTTGATACTGGAAATGCGTGGTCGCGCTCAAACGGATTGAATGTCAATTGTTTGTCTTTTATCAGTATAAATCGGAGTTCGATAAACATGGTTTGGTTGATTAAGGATGACACAAGTTCTTGCCTTATGCCAGATCGAGATATAGAAACAAAGGGATTATGGGAATATTTGATTCCAGTACAAGTGGGAGACTGAAGGGAATGTCCTGAAATCATACTTGTATTTACTCTAGTAGAGTCTTGATGTCGAGATAAGACAATCATATGATATTGGATGGTTATAATGTTTTGCTAGAAGCCGCTTATAACTTATGAGTTATGAACTCATTACCATTATCATATGATCCTATAGGGTCACACAACTAAGCAAACTGGATAATATAAATTGGGTTTGATCATTAGAGTAATGTGATATTATGTGTTTTTAACTTATTTTGATTCGTTTTTAGTATTCGGTTTTAGTTTTTATTTGCATCTTTCGTTAGCTTTTCGAGTCTTTTCTTTTGTTTTGAGTCTTTTTACAGATTTTATGGAGTTCCGATGGAGTTTGGCGTTTACGGACATGTTCGAGTCGAGTTAATGTGGAAAACACGAGAAAAGGACTAACACAAGAGAACGACCGTTCTAAGGAAGAACGATCGTTCAGGCGAAGCAAAGGAACGACCGTTCTTTGGCTAGAACGACCATGCAGAACGATCGTTCCACCTACGGAACGATCGTTCCCCTCCTCACCTACCTTGCCGACAAAAACCGAAGATCGATCGTTCCATCCCATGCAGCCTGTTCCACACTTCACCAACCCTGCCGACAAAAGCACTACGGAACGATCGTTCTCCACCTAGAACGATCGTTCCCCGACTTCCACATCTCACCTACTACGGATCGACCATTGGGAACGATCGTTCTCCACCTAGAACGACCGTTCCCCACTTCACCTACTCCCCTTCACCTTGGCCTATATAATGAACCCACTCTTGATGCTTCAAACCACACCATCTTCTTCCTCCTCTCTTCTTTAGCTTCAAAGCATTGCTCCTTCTTCAGTTTTTAGCTTTTATGTTTATGCTTTTATTAAGTTTTATTTAGTTTCTTTTAAGCTTTATACATTTATGCTTATGCTTTAAGTTCTACTTTCAGTTCTTATATTTATGCTTATGCTTTAAGTTTTACTTTCAGTTCTTATATTTATGCTTTACTTTTAGTTCTTATATTTATGCTTTAATTAAGTTCTTATAAGTTTATATCCAGCTTTTGTTATCTATTCAAGCCTTTATGATGAACTTTATAATCTCTTTGTTTCTTCTTTAATCATGTCTGAGTAGATCTCTTAGTTAGGTTAAGGTTTGTCAAAGGAATTCATGAGCTAAAGGATTAAACACAAATAGGCTAAATAGAATTGATAGTCTTCATCCTTGTTGATCTTATTGCTTGAGTTAAACTGGCCGCTTAATTTATGATCTGGTTAATTTAGACAACGACAGTTGCTAGTTGCTAGAATAAACATTGGTGAGCAATTTATTCATTACCTACGACAGTAGATGTAGTGGAGAATTGTGAACAAATCGAACCTATCCTTAATGCTTGTTTGCGATTTCTAGTACCAACACAGTTAGGATTTCTAGGTCGCTAGACAAAGTTATTGATACCACGACAGTGGATTGATATTATCTTTATGTTTGAGTTCTAGACTTGTGCTTAATCATTGCCTGAATAGTTGTTTGATCCGTTGTCTGAATCTCCTGCGATATTCCTTGACCTAACGCTTGTTTAATATAATCTTTACAACCGATTTCGCTTTTATTATTGCTATCTACAGAAACCAAAAACATATTTGAATTGTCTTAGCTTTTGATTTAGCTCATTAGATCAAAGTGTGAAAACAGGTCTTCGTGGGATCGACCCCTAAATACTACTTCGTATGCTGTGCACTTGCAGTAGGAAAAAAGGGTTTAAAACTCGTGTATCAAGTTTTTGGCGCCGTTGCCGGGGACCAAATTTTTCACCTTTGGTTTACGGTTGAATTATTAGACTAAGAACTTTACTGAACTTGTTTCTTTTCTTCTTTTTTTGTTTTCAGGTGCATGTCCACAAGGAGCACAAGGAGCAAAAACAACAGGACCTTCTTAGCTTGACAAACGACGAGCTACCAAGGATAGAACGAGGAAACAGAAGACGCAGCACACCCGTTAAAGAAGCAGAAATGTCTGACACCGCCAACTCAGAGATGGGCGGACAAATAGACATCCCAGCTCAGCTGCAACAACTCCAGACAGCCATGGAGCAGCTTCGTTTGCAACAAGAGAGGCAACTCGTTGCACAACCTGCTTTCGGGGACAAAGATGCGGCTCATGCATACTACCAAGATCGATCTGCGATCGTTACCCCCGACCAGGCAGAGCAAGATTACGAGATCAAGTCTCAAATGATCGCCCTCGTGAAGCAACACCTGTTCCACGGTCTGCCTGCTGAGATTCCGATGGATCACATCGAGAACTTTGAAGAGATCTGTAGCACAACCAGCTCCAATGGTGTGCCCCCAGATTTTTTGAAGTGCAAGCTTTTCCCTTTCTCTCTTGCGGGAAAAGCATCACAGTGGTTAAAATCTTTGCCACCACGCTCTCTACCGACTTGGGCTGATGCAAGATCAGCCTTCTTGGATAAGTTCTACACGAAATCCAAGACCGCAGCCTTGAGGAACAAGATCTCCTCATTCGAACAACAGTCCGGCGAATCCTTCAATGAAGCATGGGAGCGGTTTAAGGAGTACAAGCGCGAGTGCCCTCACCATGGGTTTAGTGATGAGCAGCTGCTCAGCACCTTCTATGACGGAGTAGACTGGGACTACAGAAACGCCCTGAATGCAGCTAGTAACGGTGACTTCTACACGAAGTCAAAGGAAGGAGCTCTGGAGCTGATCGAGAACCTAGCCGCAAGTTCCAGCAACAAGCCGGAGTACGACAGAAAGAAGGTCAACAGTGTGGAGTCCAAGCAGATTGCGGAGCTCACGGCCAAGGTTAACCTTCTCCTTAAGGGGAACCAAAAGTCCGTCCTCGCTCAAGTTCATGAGGAAGAAACTGGTGATGATCGGAGGGAGGTCAATTATGTGAACGGGCAAGGATTCGGACAGAACCGCGGTTTCAACAACCAAGGTTTCAATACCCATCCGAATTTGTCCTATAGGAGCACCAATGTGGAGAATCCTCAAGACCAGGTTTACCCTAAGAAAGGAGGACAGAATCAGATGGGCTTACAGGAAGGCTACTCCAACAACTACCAGGGTAGGCAATTCGTCCCAAATCATAACCGATTCCAAGGAGGAAATCAACAAAGGCAGCCCTTCATGAGCTCGCAGCCCCAAACTTTCACAAATCCGCAACCTTCATCTTCAGCAACCAGCTCCCAAGACGAGCTGAAGAAAATGATGCAACAACTACTACTACTGGGACAGCAAAAAGCAGCGGCTGAGATCAATACAAAAGTTGACACCATGTATGTGGACCTTAATGGAAGTACGAAGCAGTACGGACTCACATGAAGCAGCTTGACACTCAGATTGCACAAACCGCTGAATCAGTTAAGAGGACATCAGGGACTCACGCAGAGGTGAACTACGTGAATGGAGGCTATGTGGAGAATCAGAGCTTGCAAGCTTCGGCGTCTAACTCTCAAGACGAGCTGAAGTCTCTTATGCACTTGGTTCTACTCAACCAACAAAAATCTGCTGATGAGGTCAATATCAAGGTGGACAGCATGTACAATGATCTCAACAATAAGTTTGAAGCTGTTTGCACTCGCATGAAGAAGCTTGAGATTCAGATTGGTCAAACTGCTGAGGCATCAGAAAATCTTCCAGAAGGGTATACATTCCTAAAGTGCCTTATCCAGTTTTACCTAGAGATCAGAGGGAGCCCATCAGTGCAGAGAAACAACTGATTTTAAGAAGATAACTCAAGAAGAGATTAAGGCAGTCTTTGTAGAAGCAAGGAGTACACCACCAGCATTGAGGGTATTGCCTAAGGTTGAAGATCCCGGAAAATTCTTAGTCCCATGCTCCGTTGCTGGAGTTGAATTCAAGGACGCTCTTTGTGATTCCGGGTCTACTGTGAATCTCATGTCCAAGGCAATTGCAGAGAAGTTGAAAATTTCTAAGGTAAAGCCTAGTCATATGACTCTTCGATTTGCAAACACCTCCTCAACAACATCGTCTGGCAGCATTCACGATCTACCTGTCCGAATAGGGGATTGCCTAGTTCCAACCGATTTTCAGGTTGTGGAGATGAGAGAAGGTTATGGCATGCCCTTACTTCTTGGAAGACCGTTCATGGCTACAGTGGGTGCAATCATCGATATGTCAAATAGGCAAGTCTGCTTTTCCAAGATTGACAAGAATCTCTTCTACGAAGCCGTTCCCATAGGAACAACCACACGCGCCTCTTGCATCTTAGCAGTGGATAGAGAGGAAGCACGTACTCCGATTCCGCAAGCACCTGCTCCACCACCCGGGAAATTTAGGGAGAAGACAAGGACGCAGGGAAACGTGCAGTGCAAAAAGATGACGGAGGTTCTCAAATGACTTTGATCCCTCAAGGATATGATGGAAACTCGTTTGACTACAAGGTGAAGTGCAAAGGTCGTCCTAAACCTTTCTCTAGAGTTAGAGCTATTCTTCCATCAGAATTGAAAGAGAAGGGTATTGGTGTTGTGAATGGAATGTTGAGTACGGTTCCGAACATGAGGATGCCTGATTATGGAGCTTATTTTGGAGCAAGCTCTCAAACCCAGCCTAACTGACACATGGCACCAACGTCAAGCTTAGCGACGTAAAACAAGCGCTTTCGTGGGAGGCAACCACCGGTAACATGTAATATCGTGAAGTTTTTCGTTCTTGTTCTATTTACGTTTTTTTGTTTTGTTTGAGATTATTTTTGCAGGCTTTTATTAAGTATCCGAGAAACCGCTCTGCTGGGAGTGAAGAGATCGATCGTTCCTACCAAGAACGCTCGTTCTACACGAAGAAGGATAGGAGCAGCACCGATGGCTCCAACAGCGACCACTGAGCTTGTGGTTATTTCTATCACCCTTGTTATATCCATTTTTATTTTATGACACTTTTATTTTATTTTACGGTTTCTCTTTCAGTTTTGTTTTAACCGGGACGGTTAAAAACAAGTCTGGGGGAGGGATTCATTGTGTACTAACATTGTTTTTGTGGATGTTTATTTCTTATGTTTTATTTTTTGGTGTGTTTATTTTCAAAAAAAAAAAAAAATATTTCGAGTCAAAACAGTGTGTGATTTTATTAAACTTTTTGGAATTGCAACATATTCGATGTCATTGCCTTAGGACTGCTTAGCATTGTTTGAGGATAGTTGGAAACGCAGAAAAATCCATAACTTGATCATTTAGTGAATTCTCAAATCATCTGAACTTAATCGAATTATCAGAACTTAATATGGACTTAATTTATCTCACAAAGGGTTGATAATCATGTATTGGATTTTACATTTGGAGTTTTCTTTGCATATTTTTACCAATCTTTGCTAACTCCAATGGCTAGACTTATCCTTAGTCTAGTACCACACCCTTACCATTTCCATGTTGAAACCCACTTATTTTCGTTTACTGTCATTTGCATTCATGTGCAAAAACTATGGAGTATACGGACCGACACAACTTTTCTTTAGGACTGTGTCTATATAGGTGGTCTCTTTCTGATTAAACTCATGGGATGTGTCTAGAAAAGTGATCTCTTTTTGAATATATTCATCGAAAATTTTCGTTTCAAAAGAGAATGAACTTTTAATGGGTAGAAGATTTTATTCACATTCAAGAAATAAGCTTACATTGTTGAAATTCTTTTGATGCAGATCTTAGAGACTAACCGGTTCCATTCTCCGATATGTAAAAAAAAAATAAAAAAAAAAAAAAAAAAAAAAAAACAGAAGGAACCGGGAAAGTCGTCAAGGTAATATCTTTAAATTTCATGAAACATTAAAAGAAATCATGTTCTTGTTTGTGACTTGTTAAATAAGGGTATAAGGATTAGAGTTAAGGAGAGTTGTGTACCTCCTAATTGGTCTGTGTATCACGGTGATTTTGCATAATGATTTGCATCCGTTTGTACTGCTAAAAGAAACCGAAACACTTGAGCCACCAAATACCAACCTTGATACCTAGACCATAACGTGTTAGATATTCCCTTTTTGAGAGTACACGCATTTGATAATGAATGTTAAATATTGAGTTCTGCTTGATCATGAGATTTCACTTATTTACTACGGTTATGGAGAAGTACAATGAAGTACGGTTTGATCTGAACTTTGCGAATGCGGTTTACGGGCAATTGATTTAGAGTATGGTCCTATAAGTTTTACGAGAGTCACACGTTTTTCAAACCTCTCCTCTTTGTAAAATATCTGGTTTTGCTTGGGGACAAGCAAAGGTTGTAGTTGGGGGAGTTGATATTATGTGTTTTTAACGTATTTTGATTCGTTTTTAGTATTCGGTTTTAGTTTTTATTTGCATCTTTCGTTAGCTTTTCGAGTCTTTTCTTTTGTTTTGAGTCTTTTTACAGATTTTATGGAGTTCCGATGGAGTTTGGCGTTTACGGACATGTTCGAGTCGAGTTAATGTGGAAAACACGAGAAAAGGACCAACACAAGAGAACGACCGTAAATTTCTAGTACCAACGACATGAGTTAGGATTTCTAGGTCGCTAGACAAAGTTATTGATACCACGACAGTGGATTGATATTATCTTTATGTTTGAGTTCTAGACTTGTGCTTAATCATTGCCTGAATAGTTGTTTGATCCGTTGCTCTGAATCTCCTGCGATATTCCTTGACCTAACGCTTGTTTAATATAATCTTTACAACCGATTTCGCTTTTATTATTGCTATCTACAAAAACCAAAAACATATTTGAATTGTCTTAACTTTTGATTTAGCTCATTAGATCAAAGTGTGAAAACTGGTCTTCGTGGGATCGACCCATAAATACTACTTCGTATGCTGTGCACTTGCAGTAGGAAAAAAGGGTTTAAAACTCGTGTATCAAGTAGCTTTTGATTTAGCTCATTAGATCAAAGTGTGAAAACTGGTCTTCGTGGGATCGACCCCTAAATACTACTTCGTATGCTGTGCACTTGCAGTAGGAAAAAAGGGTTTAAAACTCGTGTATCATAATGATCATGATCAATGTATATGAGATATACATCGATATCGTTTTTCTGTGATGGTGTCGATCGACACCAAAGGTGAGTGTCGATCGACACCACTCGGGATCAAAAAACCGGATTTTAATTTAATTGAAATCAAATCGGTTTGGTCCGTCGGTCAACTAGGTTTTGGTAAGTCGCCTATATATAGGATATAGGGCATGACTTAAAATATATCAGAAGTTCCTGGCCGTCACAGAAACGCAGAGAGAACCCTAAGGCGAACCGTTCGCGAAGGCACTAGCATCCCTGTTGTCAAGTTTGTGTGCGTGTGGACTTCTGTAGAGGCGCAGCACTTGAGGCGCTCCTAATCTCGTTGTACCTGATCACCTTCCGCTGCTTTATCTCCAGGTATCTTCCAGATCTATTGAGATTCAATTGACACATGATCCGTGGCTTAGGATTTGTTGTTAGGACTGTTTTAATAAGATTAAAACCTGTACAAATTCCTTCATAAGGCGCGTCTTGTGGCTAAGGGTTACACTCAACATGAAGGTATTAATTTTCTTGAAACCTTCTCACTTGTGGCAAAGATGGCGATTGTAAAGATTCTCTTCTCTGTTTCTCCAAAGCTGAACTGGACATTAACTCAACTTGATGTCTCAAATGCTTTTCTGAATGGAGACCTTGATGAAGAGATTTACATGCAGTTACCACCCCGATATGTTGAGATTGAGGGGGAGACTATGTCTCCAATGCTGTTTGCAGACTTCATAAATCAATCTATGGTTTAAAACAAGCATCAAGGCAATGGTATATCAAATTCTCAACCACATTGCTTGTTTAAGATTTGTAAAAGGGTCATGGAGACCACACGATGTTTGTCAAGATAGAAGATGCATGGAAAATACTTGGTAGTACTTGTTTATGTGGATGATATACTCATAGCTAGTACTGATGATGATGCGGTTGCAGATTTGAAGAAGCAGATGAGTTCTGCATTTAAACTTCGAGATCTCGGTCCTCCAAATTTTTTTCTTGGACTTGAGATAGCAAGATCCTCCGAAGGCATTTTCCATTAGCCAAATGAAATATGTCTTGGATCTTCTTGCAGCCATTGTTGTCTCTGACTGTAAACCCTCATCAGTTCCTATGGAACCACACTTGAAGTTGAGTAAAGATGATGGAATCATCTTGGAAGATTGAAAACAAAATAGGCGGCTAGTCGGGAAGTTACGATATCTGACTTTTACCCGTTCTGATATTGCTTATGCAGTTTCCAAATTGGCACAATACTCTTCTGCACCAACGGATGTTCATCTTCAGTGTTTGCACAAGATTCTTTGATACTTGAAGGGTACGATTTGTCAAGGGTTGTGCTATGGCACATAACCAAATTTTGACATACGGGGTTACTCAGACTCGGATTGGGGGGGGGGAGTGTCCTGATTCAAGAAGGTCAATAACCGGATACGCCATGTTTGTAGGCGACTCAATGATATCTTGGAAGTCTAAGAAGCAAGACATGGTTTCCACAAGTTCATGTGAAGCTGAATACAGAGCCATGTGTTTGACAACAAAAGAGTTGATGTGGATCTCCTATGTCTTGACTGATCTCCATATTCCTTTCTCTCTACCTACTCATCTCTACTGCGATAATGTCGCAGCATTGCATATTCCGAGCAACCAAGTGTTTCATGAGAGAACGAAACACATGGAACTGGACTGTCACAAGGCTCGAGAGAAAGTGGATGATGGCTTCTTAAAGACAATGTTTGTCCGCAGTGGTGATCAGCTTGTAGATGTATTGCCCAAAGGCTTTATACCCTTCACCATTTCGAGAGAACATTCGCAAGATGGGTCTTCACAATATCTATGAAGCCTCATCTTAAGGGGGAGTATCAGATTAGATTGGTTTATATAGGTTTAGTCTGGTTAATTATATTTGGTTATTGATTTTTGTATTCACATCGATAGATTGATTTGTATATAAACATTCCTTCTTCTTCATTGTGAAATAAGAAAACGTTTTACCATATTTTCTTTAAATATTATTTATTGTTATGGTTTAGAGTTTATTATATAGTTTTTATAGGTTGGTTTTTTAAAATTATTATTATTATTATAATGTTAAACTGTCTTGGAATGTCTTTTCTGAAGAGTTGGTGTCGTGCTCTTCTTTTTTCTTGTCTCCTTTATTTTTAACATTTAGCTCTATTTGTTAGCTGAATTAATGGAAATGGAAAAAATCTACCACATGTATTATTGTAGAAATGATTAAGAAAATATTTGGAAGTATTCAATCATTTAATTTGAACACGCACAATTTCTATATTAGGATAATATTTGTAATTTTGTAGATACCTATAAGAAACTCAATGATCATAATCGGAAAATGTACATTCAGAATAGTTTAATCTAAATGTTTTAGGCATATCCTCTAAGAGGAATACCCTCAAATAGCACACTTTGATTTTTTTGTCACAAAATAGCATACTAGGATGAATATGAAAAAATAGCATTCGTTAAATGGATTAAAGACAATTAAATTAATGAATTTGAGCTCATAAGTCACTAATTATGGCTTAGATTTTGGTATTAATGGTTTAAGGTTACAGGATTGAGAAGAAACGAACGAAAAGTAAGACTATAATAGTCTTTTTCCTATTTAATAAATGTTATTTTCGTCAATTTCACTCAATTGTGCTATTTTGTGACAAAAACTTCAAAATGTGCTATTTTTGAAAATTGCATATCTTCTAATCATTTGATGTCTTAAACGTTTTTTAAAAGTTAATATACAAAAATTTAAATTGATGGTTTTGTGATATTTTTCTAGAAAATTTACTAGCAAACCATAGTGATTTTCTTAGATATTAAAATCATATGAAATTCACTTATTATTATTATAGAAATAAATTCACCAAATTTTTAGTAGAAATAAATTTGATGTCTCTATAAATATATTATTATCATTAAAAATACAAAAAAAAACGAAATTGTTGTCGATGAAAAAGGTAAAATGTGGTTTTTAATGGTTGGTTAATCCGCTTGTCTGGATGGGAAACCATTAAACCAAAAATAGATCTTGCAACAAAAAGTGATATTTTAATGAGCGTAATTAACTAAAGTTTTGTTTGTTTATTTGGGTTTATCCCTTTGTTCCCTTGGCGCTTAAGAAAGGGATTTTGTAAAGAATATAACTTAGATTATTATTAGTGTTACTAGTACTAAAAAGCAAAAGAAGCAATGAAACCGTTGTGTGATTAAGGAAGCGTGTTGTTTGTAATGTACGTGCATGTATTAAGTATTAAATGTTATTACTAGCCAATACAAATATCGAGACATGTACGTGAGGTAACATAACATTTGGTCTGTATCTTTGGACATTTTTGGGTCCACAAGAGACGAAGTCATCAGAACCATTAAAATCTCTTGCAGAAACACTGAAGATACTATACGATCTTTTTCTTCTTTGGTTTTTATGTCAAAAGATCTCAACCGACAGAGAAAGAGAAAGGTACGACGAAGATATCTCTCTCGATGCTGAAATTTGTTGGCAGAAATTTAATAAATGGGCCTTGAAGGTATCCCCATATGTGATGTAGCTATATAGAGCATAGCCTTTTAGGTGGACAGATAGATCAAATTGAAAATAGACCAATTCTTTTATAAACTTGTTACTTCTCTAGTTCTCTATATTCCAAAGTCTAAACCATAACTGAACTAGTTTCAATCCAATCAAAATGGAATCCAGTTTTTATATCTTAGCGATTAAAGAATTAAGTATTATACTTAAGCAATATAATGTAAATTTAAATATGTTTACTCACAAACTGGATCAGAGGAAATAAAAATGAACATGGAAGGTTAGAGATGGTTCAAAGAGGTTGAAAGGGAATCAAAATAGGTCCACGATGTTTAGGTTTCCAGACTCTTACATGTTTAGTTTTGAAGTGAGAAAATTGCCCTTAGACATGCTTAGGCCCATCTCACTTTCAAAAAAGAGACTTTTGGTGTTCAAGGTACTCTTCTTATCGCATAACTCATCAATCAACTCTTTCAATTATGCCCCTAAACCTAACGAGACCAAAACCAAATAAACAAAATGAGATAAATCATTATACAATGGTGACTCATTTTCTCTCTCTCATCTTCTCTCCTCTCCGAGTCTCCTTCACTCAACTTTTCTCCTCTTCGCTTCTCCTTCTCTCTGATTTGCTCCTCTTCGTGTCTCCCTCTTCACAACTCCTCTTTTTACCTCTTTTCTCCTCTTCGCATTTTACCTCTCCTCCTCAGATCTATTTTTTTTCCTTAGATTTTTGACTTCAATGTTCAATCTATAGGGGGTTTTAACTCGGGTTTGACTGATTGCAGGTTCCGATTAGGACAACATGCTTTGCCAACAGTTCTTGGGGACATCGAACGTGATTATGCGATCCCTGCTGAGAAGGTAACCAGGTTATGGCGAATGAAGGTGTGGATGGAGAAGAGGGAGGTGAAAGCTTTATCCTTCTCACTTTTATGTGACCTACTGTTCATGGATAACTTAATGTTCGATTTTAGTTCCATCTTGTGGTCCTAATACTCTCCCTCGTTAATTTCGTCACTACACTCCACAATACATGTACGACCACAAATTCATGTTTTATGTACGTCCAATACAAATTTGTGTTTTATGTACGTCCACTCTAATGCTCAACGTTATAGTGTACAAACACGATGATTACAACCAAACACAATTAATCATCCATAGTGTTTAAATCATGTATGATCAATGATTCATCAACAAAGTGTTTCAGCTAATATAAATGTTCGAAACATGTATAATTATAATGTACGTCGATCTATTATGACCAAACAGATCATTGTACGACCATTTATTTTTGTACCACAAAAAAGCCTTCATCTAGTATTGTGGCCGTACAAGCTGAAGCTAAAACCGAACATTAGGTTATCCATGGACATAAATCACTAATACAATGGTTATAATTGAGTAACATTAACTGTGAATGGGATGTTATGGATACCACCGGTATGAGAGAGAGAGAACGGAGGCAGCTGTTGGTGGATGAATGGCGTTTACCTAGATTTTCGAGGTGAATTCATGTTCGTCCAAGTATCTACTCTGCATACATCCACACCCAACCAGGTTTCATCGCACTGTCTCTTAAATAGTTATATGTTCATCTACGTACACACACATACCTCCTCTCTCTATACGTCCACACTTATATTACTTTCTTCATATCATATTACTGATGGACCTCCCCCTGTAAAAACAGATCCGGTATGTACATAAGTTTACACATGTATGTCACCAGTTCATATCATCCCATATATTCATATATGTGAACATCCACACTACTATTACCTTCCTGTATAAGTATCATCCATATGTTGGTGTATATCATCTTTTCATATCAATTTATAGCCAAGATCTATACATGGCAGATTTGTATTTTAGATCCTGGCTATAAATTGATATCAAAGTTGTGGAAAGTTGCAAAAAAAAAAAAAAAAAAACCTATACATGGCAGATTTGCCGTAGATGATATTTTGGTTTATAGAAATACATAGTTCTATGTTAGTTAGAGATCTTAGGATTGACTCAGCACTTAAAGAAACAACTGTAATCAAGGTCCCATCTGAAGGAGAGGTTGGGGAAGCAAATGCTTTAAGCATTAGGTTTTATTAAAGTTTTAAGGGCATCAATTTTGTTTAGTACGCTGGTAACATTAGCTTTTATCCTTCTAAAGGAAAGTTAAAGTCCCCAACATGCATAATTTTTTTAAAAGGACGTCATTTTATTAGTGATCATCCAGCCTTAGCTGTAATTGGACCTGAAGGATAATTCAAAGAAGTAATAAAAGATGTAAGGAAGTCGGTGAAAGAAAATGAGAGCTAAACAAAGCACCTATGAAGTATAAGCTTGAGTGATCACATTTGAAGGAAGGTCACAAATGAGCCATATGCCTTGCACTTGTGGAAAGTTGCATAAAAAATTTGTATGAAACAAAGATTATAAGAATAGATGAACATACAAACAAACACGCATGAAAATCTTGATGTGTTAAAAATTTGGAAATTAACTTGGTTAGTTTGAAATTTAACATTAGTGATAAATTTAACATTAGTGATGATCAGATGATCAAAAGAAATTATCACTTGTTTCTTCATCTCTAAAATTGATATCACCAAAACAAATGGATAGTGTTTTTATTACACTAGAACAATGATGTTTTATATGATCTAAAGAAATCTAACTGTTTTCATGGCAAACAACACATAGTATAGTAGTAAGGTATAAATAATTAGGAAACCAAAATTATTTTGGTATATCAATTTCACATCTAAACAAAAAACAAACAAAGAAAACAAATTTTTTAAATAGGCCTGAAACTTTGGTTTATTTTTAGAATTCGGGTCCGGTGTCCGGTGATTTGGTTTTTTTGGGTTTCAACATATAGAAACCGATCGGGTTTGTTGTAAATGATAATCAGGTTCGATTCGGTTTATTTCAGGTTCGTATCGGGTTTCGGGTTATAGGTCACACCCGATCGGGTTTATTTCGGGTTTGGATTCGAATATTTCGGGTTCCGGTTCGGATATTTTGGATTTTTTCAAAACCAAAGTAACCAATGTATTGAAAATATCTAAAAAAAATTGGTATTTAGTGTTCGGGTATTTCAGGTTCGGGTTCGGTTTATTCGGGTTTCGATTTTTTGGGTTTAAACAAATAGAAACCATTCTGATTTGTTAAGCTTATTCATCGGGTTCGGGTCAGATTCAGGTCTGTTTATTCGGATTTCGGGTTTTCGGATTTACACAAAATGGAAATCGTTCGGGTTTTTTAACAAAAAGTTTCGGATTTGGTTTAGAGTATTTCGGTCCGGGTTCGGGTTCGGGTTAAAGTACCATGCTTAATTTCAAACCACAAAACAATAGAAACCGAACGAAATCAAAATACCAACGGTTTTCCGTTCACACTTGCTCACTTTCCGTTCCAACTGGGCCAGTACCACGTTGGACTATCCAAACGACGTCGTGGCACATTGAGAAGCAAATAATGCCAAGGTCAATTCCGTAAATCTCGGCAAACCAGCTTCTTTTCTCCTTTGCTTCTGCAGATAGTTGTTTCCATTCTCACTCTTTGTCTACCAGCTTTAATGTAGATCTATTCTTTTACCTCGCTTCGCTTCCAAGTCTTCCTTTCCTTCACCTAAAACCCAAAATCGAATCCCACACTTGTTCTTCTTCTTCTTCCCACTCACAGATCTCAGTTTCACAATCCTCACCAATGTCGTCGTCTCCAAATCAATACACCAAGCGCCGCTCTCCTCCTCCACCGCCGCCGTCTATCTCCTCCACTCAGCCTCGGTCGAAACCCACCACCGGAGTAGGAGGAGGAGGATTCTTCTGTAAGTCGGTTCTATTCGGACTATTTCTCCTCGCATTGCCGTTATTCCCTTCGCAAGCTCCCGATTTCGTCGGCGAGACTGTACTAACCAAGTTCTGGGAACTGATTCATCTCCTATTCGTCGGCATTGCCGTCGCTTATGGTCTGTTTAGCCGTAGGAGTGTTGAATCCGGAGTTGGAGTTGATTTAAGGATGAGTCGTGTAGATGAGTCTTCCTTGTCTTATGTATCTAGAATCTTCCAGGTTTTTGATGATGAGTCAGATGAGTTTGAGAATCATTCGATTGCTCAAGCTTCTAGATTGGTAGTTAAAGAGAGGAAATCTGATGAATCGTTTGTTGAAGAATCATCTGAAACTCGAGCTTGGAATTCGCAGTATTTTCAAGGGAGATCTAAAGTTGTTGTTGCTAGACCAGTTTATGGTCTTGATGGTCATGTTGTTCATCAGCCATTAGGTTTACCAGTTAGAAGTTTAAGGTCATCTTTGAGAGATTCTGTAGCTTTTGATGCAAATACTGTGGGTGAGAAAACTGAATCATTGGCTCATGATGCTGAAGAGTTCATTAATGTTGCTGCTGTTGCTCCACCGGTTGTTCAATGGCCTGAGATGATGGGAATCGGAGAGACTCATCTTTCGAATTTTCAGCCTCAATCTGTTGATGAAACTCAGTTTGCGAGTCACAAGTCGAGATCTTCTGTTTCTTCTTCTTCGTCTTCGTCGTCACATACTCAGAACAGACACTCGCCTTCTCATTCTGTTTCTGAAGAAGAGTCGTTAAACTCGAATGTGGAGGAATCAGTTAAGGAAACGAGTCTTCAGGATTCATCATCAAGGTCTAGTTCGCCATCTTTGCCTCCATCGCCGTCATTATCACTATCTCCATCGCCGAAATTAGTGATCTACGATGATACTAATAGACGTGTTTCACATTCTCGGCATTATAGTGATGGTTCCATATTAAAGGAAGACGTAAGAGGCAGAAGAACAGAGTTCTCGAGTAAGAAAGAACCGGGATCTAAATCGCTTAAGTTAACCGGGAGAAGGAACAAGTCTCCTAGTCGTAGATCTTATCCTCCTGATTCAACCTCATCTCCTCCCATTGATGATGATTCCACTACTCGAAGACGAGATGATCAAGACAGTAATAGTACTGAGTCTGAGCTTAACAACAATCTCAGAGCTAGGAAACGATGGAGTCGTGATTCTTTGGAAGATATCGCGAAAGACGATGAGAAATTCACTGAATCTTTTCCTTCTGTGGATGTATTGTTAAAACCAACGAATGCAAGACGTGCAATGCGTTCTTCACGAGGAGGAGCTTCACAAGTTGTGACAGAGGATTTTGATAAGTCAAGGAAGAAAGAACTGAAATTGAACAGTGAGAGATCTGAACCAGCACAATCTTGGAGAGGTTCTAGTAAAGTTTCGTCGAGAGGGAAGTCTGTAAGGACGATTAGAGG
Source organism: Isatis tinctoria (assembly GCA_010577795.1). Classification (NCBI taxonomy): domain Eukaryota; kingdom Viridiplantae; phylum Streptophyta; class Magnoliopsida; order Brassicales; family Brassicaceae; genus Isatis; species Isatis tinctoria. The sequence goes on from VHIU01000074.1 coordinate 160,521, forward strand.
CAAAGAGCTAATTACGAATGGAGAATCATCCGATGACAGAGGAGGAGGAGGAGAAGCTAAAGTTGAAGAAACAAGAGGAAGAACGAAACCGAGAAGACCATGGAAAGAAGAATTAGCAATTGTGCCACATGTACGAGCTAAATCAGAGTCAGAAGACGATGAAGTTGTTATGGAAGAGACTGAGTTAGAGGAACAACAACCTCAAGTAAGGTTAGAGGAGGAAGAAGAAGAAGCTGCTTGGGAAAGTCAGAGTAATGCAAGTCATGACCATAATGAAGTTGATAGAAAAGCCGGTGAGTTTATAGCTAAATTCCGGGAACAGATTCGGTTGCAGAAACTTACTTCCGGTGAACAACCTAGAGGAGGAGGAGGAGGAGGAAGTGGTATTATGAGAGAGAGACATTTCAGATAACTCACTAGTTACTTACCACCATTGCTTCATTTTACTGTATTATTAATGTAATAATTTATTTTTTTATCAGCATTGTTTGATAAGAATATCGAATATATCATTCTCGTTTTCAAGTTTAAAGTGAAATTAAGCAAAGTCAACGGTGTTTTACCAGAATCAAACCAATTTAATTTTGGTTTAACTCCATTGAACCAATGTCATTTACATGAGCCTCAAACCCATTTCAATTCACAATTACTAAAATATAATAAAGCCCAATAATAAAGCCCAAGTCTTTACAACACACGTTTAACTTGTCTTCTTCTTGAGGAAATGGCATAAGAGAATGATGATTGATGAAGCGGTTTCTAATCTCTTCTCTGATCGATTACAAGGCAGAGAAAGAAGCTATGGTGCGTTTGGTTTTGAAGTTCAGAGGTGAAGATTTAGCTACTGAGACAAAGAGTTTTCTTAAACTGGTAAAGGAATTGGAAGATATTAGGGATTTAAGGGATAAAATCTTCCCTCTATTTAAGAAGAGCGAAAGGGATCGCCAAGAGAAGTTCACATACAAGAAAACTTACTTAGACCGCAAGGGAATATAGGGAAGATAGAAGGCTTGATACAGGAGTCGGCACATATGAGTTTATGATGATGCGGTTTCTGATTTATGAAATCTGGGAATCGGGATATCTCAAATCCGTGGAACATCCGGTGGATTTTCAGAAAAGCGTCATTGTTCCATTTTGAGACTTGCAATCTTGCAAGTTATCAGTTGGATATGATGTCCCATCTCTCCGAGAAAATCTAGAAGTCTCTTTGAAGGCTCACAACTGCGAAGGCAAACTAGTGATGAATGCTTATCATGAGAAAAACAGGGGGAGTACAGCGCTAATGCAATATACTTCCTGTAAAATTGCTATGAATCACACAGCCACACGTAAGTTTCCTAACTCCTGTAGTTCCTTTACTTCTTAATACTTGTCCGAAAGAGCGTTTTTTTCTCAATCCTTAATTGAAACAGAGGTAAATTGTGAGTCTGTTTGTTTGGTGATTTGTGTGATATTTTGTGTGATTTGACAGAACCAACAAAACTGAAACTCAAACCCGCTGCCGACGACAAAGCGATAATAGCTGCCGTCAATGTTGAAAAAAATCGTTAGGCATCACTAGATACTGATAGGGGCCTAGCATCTTAAACGATTAACCGGGACCTAGTCGGAGCCTAGACGTACAAAAATAGTACACTGATTTACTATATATTTAGATTTTATATGTTTCATATTACATATTTCTAAATAAAAGTTTGAAAAATTAGCTTAAAAGTTTAAATTATAGAAAAACTAAATTTATTTTCTCATAAACATATCTACATTCATTATATAACTCAGTGATTTTCCTTAAGTATATATTCTAACTGTATATTAAATCGAAATTTGATCGATTTTGTTCAATTTTGACTAAAATGGACTGTTAATACCTCATTTTTGATTTAACTCGGCGATTTTAAAAAATCGTTTTGGATATGTATGTTTAAGCGCCTGGACAGATGCTAGGCGGAGACTAGACTAGACTGATTTTTTAACATTGGCTGCCATTATCAATTGGGCACATAAATACTTGAACAAATACAAGGAACCGTGCACGATTCTCATCATCTCAGATGACAAATATCTTATCTATGCCATCGAAAAAGTCAAAAGATTAGGTTTTGAAGTTGTTCTTGCAAAGTCTTATTTATCTATGGTAGGTATAGGAAACAAAAATGTTGTTCGTGATATTCTCAAATGGCAAGATTTGTATTCTGCCAAGAAATCGATCTGAGGGAGTAGATTAATGGAAATATTTTATTTTAGGGAGTAGATTGAAGGTTAAGTTAGATCTAATTGCTACTTTTATCTATTTTTTTTGTGTGTTTTTAATTGTTGTATCTACGTTGAGTTGTGTTGCCAAATTCAATCTATTTAACTGCACCGACTCAAGCTTCGCTGTGACCCATTGCAGTACAAGAAATAAGGTCCTACATACACCAATTTTTGTTTCTTCACAAAACTAGAAATTTGGACTCTTATTTAGTGAAAACATTGATTTTGGGTCTTGGACCCGGTGCAAATGCATATTGATTTTGGGTCTTGGGCCCGGTGCAAATGCACCACCAGCACATAGCCAGAGCGGAGATGCTATTTAACTTCAGATATAGTTTGATTTTAAAACAAGTTTATCGAAACAATCTTCTGCCCATTGAGTCTCAGCAAAACAAAGCTTGGTGATGGTCAATTTACTTCCCTGCATATCAAACTTGCTCTTGTAACTGCGTTAAGAGTTTGAGCTCATTTCCTTGCATTTGAACCTTCTGATCCATCGTTAACGAGCAGATGAACCTGCTTCTGATACTCATAGCCATGGATATCTAACCCAAACCATGCCTCTAGATCGAAATAAAAACGCACAAAGTGTAATAAATTCAGGATCTCATCGGCAGAACTCTTTCACTAATATTGAAGATGATGATTTTCATATCGGTGTCCTCAAAAACGAATTCTACCAATCTTTTGTCATTGAAACTTTGATTGTTTTAATTATTTTCTTTAATATTTCGCTTAGGTAACCGCAAATATTATGTTTACTGAGTGATTTTGGTATAATTGTTTTTTTTTCGCACTCGCTTAGCTTTTGGCAAACATTATAATGTGACAAAATATTATATAATGATATAGTAATTATTAAAATATACATAAACGAATAAATATTAAAATATTCTGGATTATGTAGTTTTATTAAAACTAAATATAATACAAGAAAATAAATATATAACCAACGGAATATTAAGAAAATAATTAAAACAATCTAGTCTAGTCTCCGACGGAGTTAGGTGAGTTAACTCACTTTTTGAAAAAAAAAACCCAACCCGATTACCACCGAAAAAACACGCGGATCTCAAAACTTAAATCAAAAATGTATCCAACCCGGTTTGCAACTTATCATTTGATTCTGGTACAACACTTAAACGTTTAAATCAAATTAAATGAAAAAATGATATACCTTCAGAAGTCACCTACTTGACACCGAAGATTCCGTCTCGCCATCACCGAGAGTTTGAAAAATTTAATATTCTGTTTGACTTTGCTATATATTTTGTTTTATTCAATTAGCATGATCTACCTATTAACATACGTACTGATTCAAAACTGAATCGTATGGCCAGTGGGAACTGATTCAAATCTTCTAATTAACAGATGCATAAATGAATTTCTGGGAAAAAATATATAGAAGCATATATTTCGGTTCCATATATTATGGCATCGAAAGATTTTTAGTTTTAAAAATATATTAATTAGGTTTTCTTCAACAATATATGTCATCGTGAATGTGGATAGTTTTCAAATTGAAAAAAATGAAAGATGATTTTAATTATTTTCATATATAAAATTGACTATACAAAATTTCTTTTATTATATTCAATTAAAATATTTATTAGATTAACTATTATTTGTAAAAATTATAAAAATTCTAAGACTTTAACAATTTTGAACTATTTTTATGTAAATAGTTAAAAAAATTTACAACCCATTTATATATATCCAATTTTTTTCTAATTCGTTTTGGGTTAAATATAATGGCCTTTATTTTGTTTTATTTATATATTTTGGTAAAATTTAAACATATGTCAATTTAATTATATATTTAAAATATGATTTTACATATATTCATATTTAAAAACGGTTATTCAACAACAAAATTCTTTCTTTAAATTGTCAAAAATAGTTTTAAAAAAATATTAACAGAAAAACATATAATCAGCAAATTTAAAATTATTTGTAACTTTTAACCTACTAAACAAACAAAAAATAATACACAAATAATACAATTATTCAAACAGCAATCAACACACTATATAATCTTACATAATACAATTTTTCTAACTTCAACAAAACAAAATTCATACAACAAACAACTAGACTAATAAGATATTAGCGATTAAAAAATCAACTATATATCGAATAATTATTATAACAATTAAATAATTATAAAAAAAATTTGCCCCTCACATGGTGCTGGTGAAATCCTAGTTTTTTTTTATGTTTAAGGACCTCGGGCAAGTAACTTCTGTTGTTAAGAGTATTTAGATGAAGGTTACTAATATGGTATGTATTCTGATTATTACGTTGCCGTTCTCAAAGATCTTTCTTCCAACTCCTTCAGGTGCATGATACCCAACAAAAATGAAGAGCATAAAGCATGACTAGTTCATAGTAACTCCATCACATGAATCATTGATCGGCAAAGTAAAAGAGAATATCACAAATCTGTTTCGTATTATGTGAAACATACTAAGAGAGGAGTTGACAAATACCAAAGTAATAACTTTTGGATTTTCACAGTTACAACATAATCTAAACTATCTAGCTAGAAAGTCGACAGTAAGGTATAAAAGTCATCTTCTGTCTTATTGGAGGCAGATGCATTGGCGCTGTGAATGATCTATTTCCATTGCCAACAAAGTTTTGATTAGCCATGCATTGTAGCTGGTGAATATCACAACCATCCAAACCTTTATCATTTGTCGATGCACCTTCTTGACTATTCACTCCAAACCTTTCCTGACACATTTAATGCCTGAGAAAAAGGAAGAAGAAACTTTTTATAACATGAGTCGTTTATTATTATCTCTGATACAAAAATCCAAAATCTTCAATGCATTTACAAGTTTTAAAAGAACTTTTTTTGATGAAAACAAACCTTAACTTCTCAGTTGTTCTCTTAGGAACTTTTAGTCGTTTAGCTGTAAGCCGCCCTAGCTTCTTGTAGTTGTAGATGTGGATACCTGAAAAGCCTGCAAACCACCATTGTAAACTCCATGAATTTAAAATCTCTAATACCATCGAATTTTTGTTTTTTTGTTTTTCTCATTAATTAAATTAAAGCCACGAATTTGGAAACTACTTTTCAAATTTATATCCAAACTGATTAAATACAGAAACTATTTTACAGCGTTGAGATACTCCCTAAAAACGTTCTATGTGTGACTCCACTTTCGAAACTAAATCCTTTCTATTATGGTGAAGATTTTTAATGGCAGAGTGTTGCAAGACGTTCTGTATTTGAAGCTACTTATATTGTAATTATATAAACTGTGGTAAACTAAAAAGAATGAGAAGACAGCTTAAACCTGGCATTTCAAGTTGGTGGAATGGATCTTGAAAATTAGCCCCTCATTCCAAGTTGAGTGTTCTGCATATGTGCACGATATATAGTTCAGGGAGGAGGCAACTTTGAGTTTGATTTAATTTGCAAATTTTGAAAAAAAAACCTTAGATGACAAACCTTGCCCATGTTCACCATATGTTTCTCGAACTGAAAACCGAAGAAGGCGACCGACGATTTCTTGTGATGAATGGCCGAGATGGAGCTCATCGAATGTGACGTAGTCGGAGTCGGATGCAACAACTAAGAAATCGACGGCGTCCATTTGGATAGTTGGAGGAGTGTATATGTGAAGTGTACTGATAAAGTAAAGCGTCTTGTGAGTTGGGAGGTAAATTGGGGATAGAGATATATAGGAGGCGTACTGTTAACGTCAAGGGAAAGGCATAGCATGGCGAGTAATGACAATTGAAGATGGAGGGTGATGTTAAGAGGTGGGAGGCGAGGGATCTTCGACGGTTACGTATCTGAACGTCGGACCTTTGATTGAAAGAATAGGCGGCTAGGCTTTGCTTGAGACGACCTAAGAAATTTTGCTTTGGGCCTGGATTAGAATGAGGAGCTTTAATTTCGTATTGGGCAGTTAATGGGTTTGCTCAATGACAATATGAAATTGTGAACAATCAACATGATACAAAAGTTATTTGGACCTACATTATACGTTTGTTTTACATTCGACAGATGTGATAAAATATTAGGTGGGACATTTAGGAGAATGTGGAGGAAGTGACGTGGCTCATTTTGGGGAGAGAAGTTGTTGTCATTATATAATAGATTACTTTGTCACAGTATCCCGGTTTATGGTTTAATGTCAATCTATCTCAATTTAGTATTTCGGTTCAATTAGAAAACACTTATATATTGTAAAGATGGTCCACTTTGTGAATCAACCTAAATCAAATAACAAATAATCTATCTTCTCTCTCAGTCTCTCTTCTCATCTTCATCTTCTTCTTCATTCTTCTCTAAACCTCTCTTAAATCCTTCTTCTATCTCTATCTTCCTCTTATCTTCTCAATCTATCTTTCATTCTGTCACATACTTTTTGAATGTTTTTTTTTGTTTAAAATCATAAAAATATAAAATAAATTAAGTGATAAATGATTATGTTTCAAGTTCTATAACCTGTAGAAATTCTATTTGTTTTATTGACATACATTGATTTTTTTTGTTTTTCATCAAATCATAGCTTTATTGAAATTTACAGAACCCTGGCTCTAATTGCGTCTCAGGTCCGATAGGTAGCTTCATTTCTTTTCCACCTAAAAAATGGGTCGATTGCTAGATGATGCCATAATGGGCTGAGTTGAAATGGCCCGCAGGAGACGCACTGTGTATATATATATATCTTAAGTAGATCTGCCCGGATAGCAGTTAATTTTTCGGGTTCGGATAAAGTGATTCAGTTTTTTGGGTTTCAATGATAAACTGATCGGGTTTTCTCTAAATGTATTTTGGGCTTGGTTTGGTTTATTTCAGGTTCGGATTGGGTTTCACGTTTCATATCAAACCTGATCGGGTTTTACTTCGAGTTCGATTCAGTTTATCTCGGGTTCGAGTTTTTTTCTAAACCAAAGTAACCAATGTAATGAAAAAATTCAAAAAATAGAGTATTTTGAGTTTAATTTCGGATATTTCAGGTTTAGGTTCGGTTTTTTGGGTTTAGACAAATAGAAACCGTTCGAGTTTTTTAAATATTTATCTGGTTCGGGTCGGGTTCGGTTTATTCGAGTTTGGACAAACTAAAACCGATCAAGTTTTTTAATATATTTTTTGGGTTCCGGGTTTCGGCTATCGGATAGCGGATAGCCCTGAACTGATATTATCAACGAAAATAATTAAAAGCAAAAGGAAATGAAACATAATAATGAGGTAAAGAGTGAATGAACCGTGAGCTACATCATTGTTTATTCCCTTCTTAAGCCGAACTATATTCTAAGGCCAAAAACATATAGTCACTTCTTAAAAGGCCAACGTTTAAGTAAATCAAATTATGTCCTAACCAAGAAACAAACTATGCCTTCTTCTATGGTATGTAAGAGCTTCACCATGATCCTGAAAACACAAGCATTAGATAATAATTTTTTTTAAAAAGTAGATATATAGTCTTTTAAACTAACCTGTTTGGCTCTTCTTTTGTCACAAGTCCGAGAGTTGTGAGTTGTGACACCCTTGTCCGCATTTCTTACAGTCTATAGTCCTTCGTTTCTTTTCTGTCTCCACAACTACATCTTTATCCCTTTTCCTTTTCTTAGTCTTCTTCATGGTTAGAGACTTTCTCTTTCCGGTGGAGCGTTTGATAGTATTTGGTAGCCGGTTATGTAAAGGGTTGTCCTCATTAACGCCGAAAGATTTAATGCATGCCCACTTGTTTCCTTTGGTTACTGGACAACCAGCTGAAGATCAAATAAGAGATTGTGATAGAGATTTAATGCATGCCCACTTATTCCAAAGTTTGTGATAGAGATCAATGAGTAATATCTCACCATGCACACTAGAAGGGTCTCGAGATCCGTCAGGTCTCGCGGTCAAAAATAGTAAAGCGTCTCTCTTCTTTGGTAAAAGAATGAGTCCTCCTGCTCCACATTCCGAGAGCTCGCTGCCTTTGGCCAATGGGAAATATGTTTCGCCGCCTTCTTCTACGTCCGAGCTTATGTAGAATAATATAAAACAAAGGAAAGATTGATTAAAATAACTATATTGGAATGAGAGGCTGATGGCAAGAGGTTTAAGTAATTACAGGTACATAAGGAAGGTAGCTCGGGCAAGGTCATAGTGTGGCTCATTTTGCTGCCCAACTTCATACTGCAGAACGTAAAGTTCTTTTCCATTCTCTGAAATTACAATTACAAGAAATTTGTAAGAGACAAATTAATGGAGAGTAAAGACAGAAGCCAAAACATGGATATATACCTATAGGCATGAAGGTGAAATCAGAAATCCTCTTCTCGATCTCTTCGACTATTTTGTCATGTCCTCTTCTAAGATAAGTTCCCGTACTTGTCCGCGTACTACACTTTGACAGATTTTGCAGATTTTTAGAGTTCTCAAATCATTCTCAGATCAAGACTTACACATTAAAGTATTTTGCAAATTTAGAGAGGGAAAAAAATACAGAACCTGCTCTCCATCCAGCTTTGAGTTTTGATATTGAACACTTTTGATCTCTCCATATTAGGTTTCGCGAGGTTAATCAAGTGCTCGCATTCTTCATTTGTCTTTTACAAAAGAAAAAGAAAATTAGAAAACAGATCAAATCCCAAACATGAAGCCAAAGACATCTTATCTTATCTGACCTAGTTTGCAAAACCCTTTTAACCAAAAAAACAAAAACAAAAATCCGACAATAGTAACAATCAAGTTTTGATTCGCTATCTTGTCTGACAAGAAATTTCCAAAATATATGAACTAGCGTGATGAACGTCAAAGTTGTGATAAAAATTATCCAAAATATATGAACTAACATGAAGTCCTGATCATATATATACACATAAATCTGAAAATATAACAAAGAGAAGGAAAGAAATTACCAAGAAATTGTGATAAACAAAAGCTCTAGGCTCCTTGAAGATTTCTTCGATCCATGGCTCACCACTACTTCCTAGCTTCGCTTCAAATCTATTTAACCTCTCTTCGATTTTCTGTAGAGTGGTGGTCAAATCGATCGGCATCGAAGAGTTCCCGCGAGTGATACTGCGCAGCATAAGATCAAAGTATTCAGGTCAACCAAAAGCCTCACGAACTTTCGGGACCTGCTTCTTAATTAAGAAACGATTTCCAGAAGATCGAGTTCTAGGGTTTCGTTGGAATCCCTTTTTTTATTATATTTATATAACCGACTTTTTTTTTTTTTGGTATGATTTTATAACCGACTTTGTAAAGAAGAAAATAACCATTTAAATTTATTTTTCAATTACTTTTTCACAGTATCCCGGTTTATGGTTTAATGTATATCTATCTCAATTTAGTATTTCGGTTCAATTAGAAAACAATTGTATTGTAAGGATAGTCCACTTTGTGCATCAACCTAAATCAAACAACAAATAATCTATCTTCTCTCTCAGTCTCTCTTCTCATCTTCATCTTCTTCTTCATTCTTCTCTAAATCTCTAGCTCTTAAATCCTTCTTCTATCTCTATCTTCCTCTTATCTTCTCAATCTATCTTTCATTCTGTAATAATGATTTATTTTTTTAAAGATCATAAAAAAAAACTAAGTGATAAATGATTATGTTTCAAGTTCTATAACCTGTAGAAAATCTATTTGTTTTATTGACATACATTGATTTTTTTTTTTGCATCAAATCATAGCTTTATTGAAATTTACAGAACCTTAGCTTTATTGATATATACTATACTAGTATTATGGCCCGTGCCATGCACGGGCATTGACTATTTTAGAGAAAATATTATAAATATAAATGGATAAAGATTTCAAATTTTTAATTTGTTAGTAGATAAAGTTAAAAATATAATTATACATGGATATCGGCTATTTAAATTTTATTTTTTTATCTTATAATTGGATAAAAAGATGTAAATTAAAACAATAGTTAATATATTGGGCTAAAAAATTATTACAATTGGTATGAACTTAAATAAAGTAATACGAAAGTAAAATATAGTTTAAAGAAAAAAAGCATAATATGCATCTCGAAAAGTTACATATACAATTGTTGGGGTCGAAATCCCCTCCTCGAAGATTAACGGAACGAGAAGTCAAGATCGAGATCAAATCCCGAACATGGAACGGACAAGCAAAGGCAAACTGCCCACGATCCGTCCAAGACACGAACCGGCGGCTGGGATAAATGCCAGCCGCCGGGTCTTTTTCATCCAAGGCCGGCGGCTGGGATGAGTGCCAGCCGCCGGGTCTTCTTCGTCCAAGGCCGGCGGCTGGGATCAGTGCCAGCCGCCGGGTCTTCTTCGTCCAAGGCCGGCGGCTGGGATGAGTGCCAGCCGCCGGGTCTTCTTCGTCCAAGGCCGGCGGCTGGGATCAGTGCCAGCCGTCGGGTCTTCTTCATCCGAGGCCGGCGGCTGGGATGAGTGCCAGCGCCGGGTCTTCTTCGTCTAAGGCCGGCGGCTGGGATGAGTGCCAGCCGCCGGATCTTCTTGATCCATCAACCGGCGGCTGGGACAAGGCCAGCCGCCGGATCTTCATCACATACCAACCGGCGGCTGGGATAAGGCCAACCGCCGGGTCTTCATCATACGCCCACGATCATTTCTCAAGTCAAGACTCATTATCCGAACATCGTCCAGTCGACCGACCGAACGTAACTCTATGCCCGGACCGACTCGAAGATCATCCGTTTGCATGTTCTGACTCCAAAGACGTCCATAAACATTCCCCGTAAGACCGTGACGAACGACCAGCCGACCGTGGACCAGTCGCCGAGCACACGAGCCAAAGGGACCGGCGGCTGGCCATCAATACCGAAACCGGCGGCTGGAAGTTCAAACGAAAAATGGGAGGTTCAAATCTCAAAAGTCGTAAAACGCTCGGAACACTGTTCACGCGGGAAAAACCATTGAAAAACACTATTCATCCCGAGACAAAGTTAACCGAAAAATCGAATTGAGCCTGAACCGAAATTCGGATTACTATTCATCGGATTACTATTCACCGGATTACTATTCACCGGTTTACTATTCACGGGTCACTATTGAGCCTGAACCTTGTACTTTCGGAAAATATCAATAAAAATCTCTCTTTTGCATTTTAGGTCCTTTAGTTCTTTATAAATAGAATTTTCGAGCCCCCACTAAATATAAGTTTTGACAGTGTGAGTTTCGGCTCTCACAGTGTGGCGCCGTCTGTGGGGACGAGAAATATTCTTAACCCTAAGAACGAAAAGGATTCGAAACGAAGACGATGACCAGAAGAACCGACGATATCACCAACCAACCGGCCGGAGCAGCCGCCACGGGAACGGCAGGAACAGAAATTCCCGCCATCAGTACAGCGGCGGCCGGAACCGGAGCGACCGCCGGGACATCCGCTGACGGAGCGATCGGGATAACCGGGACCTCCGCCAGTGCGCTCACCAGGTTCGGGATGCCGATCGAAGCCCCGATCACCACAGAAGCAACTAACACCGCCCCGGAGATCGCAGCAATCACCGAACTGAGGAACATGGTAGCCGAAATCGTGGAGCGGCAAAACAGGCAAGAGAGAACGGCCGCGCAGGAAAGAGCGGCTTCCCAGGAGCTAACACGTGGCCCCCGGGCTTTCGGGGCAAGACGCCTTGTCTTCACCCCGCGAGCGGATCCCCCGGGCCGCCAGAATCCCGATGAGCAAACCCCGGTCGGAACAAGGAGAGAACCGTTGGTACCACCTCCGCTGTACCGGAAAAGCGCCACTGGACGAACCGCTGAACGGCCGACTTCCACAGTGACTAACGGCGAAAACCCGAGAGACACCGCGAACGGAGCCGAAAGCGAAACCGACGACGAAGCTGGAAACCTAAACGCGGACGAGGAAGAGCTCCGCTGGATCGAAGAGCAGGAAAAAGAAGAACGAGAGACCCGAGCTAATCGATCCGCTAGCCGAAGGGACGAGCTGGATGATCTCCGTGCCCGCCTGGAACTCACCACGAGTCAGATGAAGGAGGTAAGGTCGCAAGTCCATAAAGCGACGAGTGCGGCCCCGGAAATTGACCGTGTCCTAGAGGAAAAGCAAAAGATCCCGTTCACTTCAAGGATCACCAGCGTTAGGCTTTCTGACCCGGGAAAAATCCGAATCCCCTTCTACGACGGGACGACTGATCCGAAGGCCCACATCGCTATGGGACGAGCTAGATTCAAACCCGAAGAGAGAGACGCAGGATTCTGCCTCCTCTTCGTAGAACATCTGAAAGGATCAGCCCTGTCGTGGTTCTCAAGACTAGAAAGAGACTCAATCGACGGTTTCGAGCAATTATCTTGAAACATTACTCACTGTTCATAAGACCGTCGACATCCGATGCAGACCTCTACTCGTTGTCGCAGGAGCCCAAAGAAAGCCTTCGAGATTTCATCGAAAGGTTCAAGATGATCGTCTCGAAGATTGACGGCCTAAGCAACAGTGCCGCGATCAACGCCCTGAAGTAGTCCTTGCTGAAGACTTCAAACTTCCGAAAAGAGATTACTGTGAACCCACCGGTAACCATTCAAGACGCTCTCCACCGTGCTTCCAACTTCGTCATCTACGAGGAAGAAATGAGGGTCCCAGCCGGAAAGCACCAATCATCGAAATTGGTCGCCAAAGGCATGGTGCAACCTTCTAACTTTCCAAACGAGAGAAGAAGTAGGCGAACCGGTCGAGACGAGGAACCCAACCCGGGCGGAGCGCATAACTACCAAATAAACACGGAGAGACCGTATGATGAGCACAACAAAGGGCCGTGGAATACTTGGACCCGACCAGGATTCGACGAGAACGCCTTTTGTACATTTCACAAGACAAAGGGCCACTCAACCGAAAACTGCAGGACTGTCGGAAGAAGGCTCGCGGCAAAGCTATTAGCCGGGGAGCTCGGAAACGGGGTAACCCTTGAAAGTCTCGGAGCTATCGAAAAAGGCGTCGGCGCCCCGGACGGACGACGTATCCAGGAATGTCCCGAAAGGCCCGACGAAGATACTCCCAAGCGGGGAAGGAGACCGAACAGAGACGACTCCGCCGCCAACCGCAGGAGAATCCACATGATCATCGGAGGATCTCAGTACTACCGAGACACAGTGGCCTCGATAAAGGCGTTCCTGAGAAGAGGAGACAAGGAGTCGAACCCGCGGGAGCCAATCACCGAAAACGACGATCGGATCGCTTTCCACGAAAAAGACGCTGAAGGCCTTGACCAACCTCACGACGACCCATTGGTGGTAGAACTTGACATCAACGACCGTGACGTCTCCCGGGTCTTGATCGATACCGGAAGATCGGTGGACGTCATTTTTCGGGAGACACTTCAAAGGATGAAGGTAGATCCGTCAATGATAAAGCCCAATCCGAGGTCACTCACCGGATTCTCTGGCGAAGTCACAATGACGGATGGAACGATCCAGCTCCCGGTTCGTGCCGGTGGAATCACGAAAATCGTTAACTTCGCGGTGGCAAACCACCCCGCGATTTATAATGTGATCATGGGAACTCCTTGGATCAACTCAATGCGAGCTATCCCATCAACTTACCATCTCTGCCTGAAGTTCCCGACACCTAACGGAATCAAGACCGTTTGGAGAAATCAGAAGGAGGCTCGGATCTGTTTTCTGGCAGAGCACAAGCTCCGGAATCCGACCATCCTACAGAGTGAGAACCCGAAAAGGAAGATAGAAGATGGAGTCCTTGAATCGGGAAAGAAGGTGAGCAGAACCGAAACGTTCGAGAAAACGGAGTGTCCGCGCACGGAAACCGAAAGAAACCAAGAAGAGGCGAAAACTGCCGAGGAAAAGACCTCAGAAACCGCCAAAGCTGCGACGGACAACTCCACCACCAAGACTTTGCCGTCTTCTCGCCAAAAAAAAAAAAAAAAAAAAAAAAAAAAAAAAAACAGAACTATGGGTGACTTGATCCCTTTTCACGAAGGGTACGTAGGCAGCTCGCTTAAAAAACGAGTTCAGTTGCCCCTCTCCTTAAAAAAGGGGGGGAGTGGGTCCGTATATACATACTCCCAAATTTTCGCGAACAAATCAAGGAGATGGACATTGGGACTTAGCATCTCATAACACATCCAAAGCTTGAAAAAGTTTCTCGAAAACACCATTCCGACAAACATTGAGACTTAGCATCTCGAAACTTGATCCGG